>JBAJFG010000619.1:0-235320 GCA_037903475.1 Ancylostoma caninum | reverse complement strand
CCACCTGCGGGACGCTGTAGCGAATGATGGCAATTCCACGGATGTTGGGCGGTTGGTCATTTTACCAGCGACGTTCACAGGTAGTCCACGACACATGCACGAATACGCCCAAGATGCGATGCTATATGTTCGCACCTGTGGACGTCCCGACCTATTCATAACGTTTACGTGCAATCCGGAATGGACTGAAATCAAAGAAGAACTCCTGGAAAGCCAAGCACCATCTGATCGCCATGATTTGATCGCGAGGGTTTTTAAACAAAAACTCACGAAGTTTATGGATGTTATTACGAAGAGTCATATTTACGGAGAAACTCGATGTTGGCTATATTCTGTCGAGTGGCAGAAAAGAGGTCTCCCTCACGCCCACATTCTAATATGGCTTAAGGATAAGATCCATCCGACTCAAATCGACAGCGTTATTTCCGCTGAGATTCCGAATCCAGACCAAGATCCTGGACTTTTCGAAATAATCACCAAGAACATGGTTCATGGACCATGCGGTCCACTGAATCCCAACTCCCCCTGTATGAAGGATAGAAAATGTACGAAAAAATATCCGCGAGAGTTCATACAGGAAACCCAGACCGGAAATGACGGCTATCCTCTGTATAGAAGGAGAAGGCCAGAAGAAGGAGGATATACTGCGATTGTGAAAGTGAGGATGAACAATCAGCAGACAGAAATTGAGGTGGACAATAGGTGGGTGGTGCCTTACAGTCCTTTGCTTTCGAAAATGTTTGAGGCCCACATCAACGTTGAATACTGCAACTCAGTGAAGTCCATCAAGTACATCTGCAAATACGTCAACAAAGGCAGCGATATGGCAGTCTTTCGATTAGAAAATGAAAACGGTGCCCTTGATGAGATCATGCAGTATTTGATGGGGCGATACGCAAGCACCAACGAAGGAGTGTGGCACATTCTATCTTTTTCAATTCACGAACGTTATCCACCTGTTGTGCATCTCAGTGTTCACCTGGAAAATGGACAGCGGGTTTACTTCACTGCTGATAACGCAGAGGAAAGAGCAGCAAATCCTCCTAATACAACACTGACGGCATTTTTCCTTTTATGCCAGCAAGACGCATTTGCTAGAACCCTTCTATATCCAGAGGTGCCAAAGTATTACACTTGGAACGCATCGAGGAAGGTGTTTTGTAAGAGGAAACAAGGTGCTGCTGTTCCAGGTAGCGACATGCGTGCAAGTGATGCCTTAGGACGGGTCTACACAGTTCATCCGAACAATGACGAGTGCTACTACCTGAGACTATTACTTCACACAGTTCGGGGACCAACTTCATTCACAGACCTGAAAACTGTGGATGGCGAAGTCTGCGAAACTTACAGGGAAGCATGTCAAAGGCGTGGCCTGCTTGAGAACGACCAACATTGGGACACCACGTTGGCTGAAGCATGTCAGACCTGCTTCCCTTCTCAATTGCGGACTCTATTTGCAATCATAATAACAAGTTGTGCTCCCTCGAACCCGCAAAGTCTCTGGGAGAAGTATAAAGAAAGTCTCAGCGAGGATATTCTTAGGGAGCAGCGTAGAACTAATCCCGAAGTGAACTTTTGCGCTGAGATTTTCAATCAAGCTCTTATTCTGCTTGAAGATAAGTGTATATCCATCAGCAGTAAGACGCTCTCGGAACTTGGCCTGCACGGACCATCCCGCACTGGAGCTGAATTAGTGCAGAGCGAAGTTCTGCGAGAAAGGAACTACAATGCTGAAGAGTTGGAAAGATTCGTCCAAACGAATGAGCCTCTCTTAGTTCCTGACCAGAGGTTAGCCTACGAAGCAATCATGGATATGATAAGGAATGGAAATGGTGGACTCTTTTTCCTGGATGCACCAGGAGGGACAGGAAAGACATTCCTTATTAATCTTCTGCTCGCCGAAATTCGGAGACAGAACGAAATCGCTGTAGCAGTTGCTTCGTCTGGCATTGCAGCCACACTATTAGATGGAGGTCGGACTGCACATTCAGCATTGAAGTTGCCTTTGGATCTTGCACGTTCTGAAAATCCAGTTTGTAATATAAGCAAAGGCTCTGGAAAAGCTCAAGTACTGAAAACGTGCAAGGTTATTGTGTGGGATGAGTGCACCATGGCGCATAAGAGAGCTCTTGAAGCACTTGATCGAACTTTGCAGGACATAAGAGAAAATAATCGCCTTATGGGTGGAGCTGTTTTAGTTCTTGCGGGCGACTTTCGCCAAACCCTGCCTGTTATTCCGCGAGCAACACCAGCGGACGAACTTAACGCATGTCTCAAAGCTTCGTATCTTTGGAGGCATGTTCGAAAAATGACATTGACCACAAATATGAGAGTTCATCTGCAGGGCGATTTGAGTGCGCAGAGCTTTGCTCAACAACTACTGCGCCTTGGTGACGGCGACTTCCCTGTGGATCCAGACACTGACTTGATCTCCTTCCCATCCGACTTCTGTAACTTGACGGAATCACCTGAAGAATTGATAGTCAAAGTCTTTCCAGACATTACTAACAACTTCAGGAACCATCAATGGCTTTGCGATAGAGCGATTTTGGCTCCCATGAATGACGGCGTGAACAAAATCAACACCGAGATCCAGAACCAACTTCCAGGTCCAGCGGCAACGTACGAGTCCATCGACACTGTTGTAGATAGGGAACAAGCTGTGTGTTACCCTACAGAATTCTTGAACTCTCTGGAACCGCCAGGCATGCCACCGCACAGGTTGGTTTTAAAGGTTGGATCACCAATAATGCTGCTTCGTAACATGGACCCACCGAAACTATGCAACGGTACAAGGCTTTGCGTTAAAAACCTCATGCCAAACGTAATCGAGGCTACAATATTAACAGGAAAGGCTAAAGGAGAGGATGTCTTCATCCCTCGCATTCCCATGATACCTACGGACATGCCCTTTGATTTCAAGCGACTGCAGTTTCCTGTGAGACTTGCATTCGCAATAACTATAAACAAAGCTCAAGGGCAGTCACTCCGGGTAGCAGGCATCAACTTGGAAACCCCCTGTTTCTCGCATGGTCAACTTTACGTTGCATGCTCCAGGGTCGGAACACCGAAGCAGTTATACATTTATGCCCCCGATGGCAGAACCAGGAATATTGTTTACCCGAATGCATTGTGTTAGGGTGTTGTATATATTTTTACACCGGTTATATTGCACTGCATGTAAGTATTGGAGTAGCTAACTTCTAAGTAGAAAAGAGCATTTAAAACCCAAAAAAATTAAAAACTTAGAAAACCAAAAAAAATGAAAAAAAGTAAAAGCAACAAAAAACAGAAAAATTGAAAAACCAAAAAAAGGAAAAAAATTAGAAAAACAAAAAAAAAAGAAAAAAGTACAAAAAGAGACAAAAAAAGCCAAGTAATTAGAAATGTTTGTATCGTATTCATGTTTATGGGCAAGAAGACAGCCTTTTTTGTTTTTCTATTTGTGTGCACGATGTGTTTATTTAAGAGAATATGCATGTATGCTTGATCTGTGCTTTTAAATTTACAAACAGTGTTCGTTTGCATTGGTTCACGTGGTTCTAAGTGTTGATTTTCGCCCACATTAAAAAATCGCCGCAGGTAATGTATCACCCGAGCGAAGCCGGGTAGGGCAGCTAGTCTGTATATATAAAGTAGAATGTGTGTGTGTGTGTATGTATGTATGTTCCTTATAGAAATCGCGGAGGGTGAACCGATCGGGACCAAACTTTGCAAGCTTATTCCATTTGGGCCGGCGGAGGTTTTAGGCTACTTCATGCCAGGCATTATCGATTGATTTATCGATTTTATTGATTTTTCGCTACTTTTGCTCAGGGGCGACGAGGACAGGTCTACTGGAGTTTCTTAATGCGCTGAACACGAATATGATAACCGTTTTGCGCCAAATATCGATTTATCGATTTTATTGATTTTTCGGTATTTTCGCCCGAGAGTCCGTAGGGACAGGTCTACTGGGGTTTGTCAATGCGCTGAACACGAATATGACAACCGTTTTGCACCAAATATCGATTTATCGGTTTTACTGATTTTTCGATATTTTTGTCCGACAGTCGATAGGGACAGGTCTACTGAGGTTTGTCAATGCGCTGAACACGAATATGATAAACATTTTGCTCAGAATTTCGAATTATTGGTATGATTTGTTGCCATTTTCGTCCACGGGCCGGTGAACACATGTCTACTAGCATTTTCCATTGCGCTGTACACGAATATCACAACTATTCTCCACGGATATATATCGACTCAGTAACTTCTTTTGCTCTTTCTCCGCTTTTGGAAAGGGAAGGGTAAGGATGCGTTCACTGGATCAATCGAAAACACTAAACCCTAAATACGAATATGGCAACTGCTTTCCATGAAATTGACACTCAAATAACAGTACTAACTTTTCGCTTCCGGTTACATGAGCCTGCTAATATGTTTACCACCAAAACTATGGGCATCCGCAATGAATTTGTCGGCACTAGCAAATGTCCTCATTGGTGTGAAATTGCCGGGGTAGTAAAACACCCGAGCGAAGCCGGGTATACCGTCTAGTCTATAATAAGCATTGCGAGAATCATGCATAATTGCACCTTTTTTCTTAACCAAGCATATGTATAACCTACTTGCAGTCATCATCGATGCTTTTGTGTGTTGAAAGGTGCCTTGAAGCCGATATTTTCGCCGACTGTGCCTTTAGCTGCTTGCAGAAGTCGCAGAAGACACTAAAATAACAATTTCATTATGCTTTCAAATTGTGCTATACCTCTGTGAACGGCTTAAACGCAGCTCACGTTCAAGGTGTTCGAGATTTTGGTGAATTTCGGTTTTTTTTTTATCTAGAGCTCATATCCAACACTGAAATGGAGCGAAACACACGAGAAACTCACGATATCGGGGTGATGTTTCCCTTGCGACTAAGCGCGCTCCTTTTGACACTTGTGAGTCCGGCAACATAAAACGCATTCGAAATTGTTCGAGATGGCTGCTGCGAGTGTACGCTGGTGCATGCGAGGCAGCCGAGTTCGCGAAAAGCAGGTGTGTTCGCAATATCAATTTAGTTTGTTTTTTCCGCTGGTAAGACATGATTCTTTGAGTTCGTTGAACATTCTCAGACATTCGTGGGGGTCGACTGCAGATAGAAAAGGGGTCCACCCCCAGTTGTACCTGGGGGTGGACCCCCAATCGCGGGGCACCTACCCCCCACATATGGCCGACGACCCCCCACGTGCCCCACGTGACCCCCCACACTGACGACCCCCCACGTGCCCCCACTGACGACCCCCCACGTGCCCCCACAGACGTCCCCCCACGTGTCCCCACAGACGACCCCCCACTTGCCCCCACAGACGGCTCCCACGTGCCCCCAACGACGTCCCCTCACGTGCCCTCAATGCTACCCGCGACGTACAGAACCACAACATTGAAGCTGGAATTGATCCGCTGCTTCAGGAAAAAGTCGAGTCCGGGGCTCTCCCGTCCGAGAATGTACGCAAGCAATGACCTAACTGCCAGGGTTGTCGCGCAGTCGTCGTCCAGTTGATGGGAATTGGTGACAATGCTGCCGTATGCACTAGATTTGGGGCAGTAGCGCCTGACGATCTGCGACTTCATAGCGGCCTGAACGCGGACAGTACTCAGGCGGATAGGAATGCAAGTCCAGTTTTCAGCGGCCCTACAGCGGCCTGAACGCGGCCACTTCTCGGGACAAAACACCCAAGCGCTCGCTTCGACCCTCGCTCCCCGCTCGTTCCGAACGGGATTTGCCCCCGAAATTGTCTGAGTAATTACCCTATTATAAGGTAATTTATACTAGCTGCGTGCGTCAGTCGCTCATCAGTCGCGCGTATCCATTTGCAAGGTATTTTCCATGAAGACCGGTCAACACGACATGTACATCTTCAATGAGAAGAGCGCACGGCCGCCGCCAGACTGTGAACGCGTGCGTCTGAGCTGCGACCAAGGTAAAGCACGGGGTGCGATTCGGATCTCCCAAATACGTGACCCCCTTTTGCTTTCACATGGGCGTAAACCACGTCCATGATTCCGCCATTCTTGGTGGTACACAGTCTTGCATTGTAATCTGTATATATAAAAGTGAAAGTTTGTGTGATTGGTTGTGTGTTTGTGTGTTTGTATGTATGTTACCTATAAAAACTGCGGAGGATTATCCGATCCGAGCCGAATTTTGCATGCTGGTCCATCAAGGGCCAGCGGAGGTTATAAACTCTCTTGCACCTGAGATTATCGATTAGCTCATCGATTATATCGATTTTATCGATTTTTCACTATTTTCATCCAAGGGTCGGTGAGGACATGCCTACCAGGGTTCTCCAATATGCTGAGCACGAATATGACAATCGATTTGAATGACAGTATCGATTTATTGATTTTATCGATTTTTCACTATTTTCGCTCCAGGGTCGGTGAGGACATGCCTACTAGGGTTCTCCAATATGCTGACACGAATATGACAACCGCTTTTAATGACGGTATCGATTTATTGATTTTATCGATTTTCGCAACTTTCGCTCGGGGATCGGTGAGGACATGTCCACTGGGGTTTTCGAATGTGCTGACACGAATATGACAACCGCTTTTGATGACGGTATCGATTTATTGATTTTATCGATTTTTCACCATTTTCATCCATGGGTCGGTGAGGACATGCCTACTAGGGTTCTCCAATATGCTGAGCACGAATATGACAACCATTTTGGATGAAGATATCGGTTTATTGATTTTGTCGATTTTCCACAATCTTTGCTGAGGGATTGGCGAGGAAATGCCCACTAAGGTTTTTAAATGCGCTGAACACAAGTTTGACAACCACTATGCATGGTAGCATTGAGTTATCGGTTTTATGGAATTTCCAGTCGAGATTTTGAATTTTTCGCTTCTCCTTAGGGACGCGTAAGAGCGCACTCACTGGCTTTTTCAAGGAAGCTGAACACAAATATGGCATGCATTTTCCATCAAGTTATTATTTGAATAACTTCGTTTTTTATTTTCATTTCTGCCAATAAGTCGGTTAGGAAAGGCAATTCGGGTCCGTTATCTGATCTGCTGATCTCTAGACTGACGAGTATCTTGAATGGATTTATCTGTGGTAGCGAATTCTCTCATCAGGTGTGAAATACCCGGGGTAGTGAAACACCCGGGCGAAGCCGGGCATACCATCTAGTGAGCAATTAAACAGCTTTCATTATATTTTTATCAGTGTTTGGCCTCTCTCAATTTGTAACATTCCAGACATTATAGACAAACCTGCCAGTTTTAAGGAAAAGTGCATAACAAGTTTGAGCATGTTGGACATACTGAACATAAAACAAAGAAGGAGAGATCAGATTGCAAGAAAACTGAACATGTTTGAACAGTATTAGACATGTTTCAACAGTTTTTACCTAAACTTTCCTGTTTTCACTCTCTGCTCCCTCTTCGCTCCGGATACTTTATGCGCATCTCTCCACCACTCCTCAATACTGTAGAGTCTACCACAGGGCAGGTGCGATAAGGGTGCGATACACGCACCTTCTCCGCACCTGCCCTGTGGTGGAAACTGTAGTAATCTTTTGCAATAGAGTGCGGAATCGCGTAGGAGCGCGAAATAGCTCCACAGGGGATTTCAGCCGAACTTCGGTGCAATTCTCTAACGTGCGCGACTTGCACAGATGGAGTGAAACTTAGGAAATTTACCGTGATTACTCTCCTGTGGCGAGCAATACATACTAACTTTACTAATTACTGCGTCTATAACTTATTACTATTACTCTGTGTTGCTGTACCGATTTACTGTTATGGGAAAATTTTGATGTAACAGCAGGGATCGCAGAGGTGTGGAACATCTCATCCACAGCTCGAATAATATGTTAGGTCGTAAACGCCGTTCCCTTCACGATACTTCCTGAATAGAAGCCGTCGGCCATTCTGCAGAGTCAGTGCGTAGGTAAGATAGTATAGCGGTTGCAGGACGAGGATCAATCATAAAGAAAAAACACAACGTACCCCCCTCCCCCTTTTGCTTTTTTCGCTTTGCTCCTCTAAATACGTAGGGGTGGTTTGAAATATCGCACCTGTGCTTTACCCTGGCTGCGACCGCGATGCGACTGCTATGCGACTGGGCCTATTCTTCATCAAGTAGAGACTATTTCTACATATTTATTTCGTATCCTTGGCAAATGCCAAGGCTGGCAGCGCTCATCGCTGGACCCATCTACTCAGGAACGCTGCGGTCTTTCGAACACTGTGTTGAGGAAGAGTTTGGAATAGGTTGTTGGTCCAGTTGCTGGTACAGTTGAGCAACTTTCCGTCGTCTGCCACGGCTCCATTATTTTGCCAGTGTTCTATTCCTGTCTTTATCGCGTTGTGGGCATTCCGACTAAGTACCTGACTGAACGTGAACGTACTAAAATCTAGGATCTGCGGTGAAAATTCTTAAACAAATTAGCAAATGCAAACGCATGGCACCAAGTCGGAATGCCCACAGTGCGATAAAGACAAGAATAGAACACTGACAGAATAATCAGCACCGGTAGGGGACGGAAAGTTGCTCAACTGTACCAGCAAACCTATTCCTTTTCCCCAACACAGTGTTCGAAAGACCGCAGCATTCCTGAGTAGATGGGTCCAGCGATGAGCGCTGCCAGCCTTGGGATTTGCTAAGGAGCCGAATTAAATATGTAGAAATAGTCTCTACTTTCTTTATCATAGAGGCGCACGCGCGTCAGTCGCACGCATCCAGTATAAATTGCCCTTATGAGAACTCGTGAACACTCACCGCCGCTCCAAGGAAGTTAAATGATGAAAGTAAAGGTGAGGGAAAATGAAGTTGTTGATTAATCACATATACACGTGTTATCGCGGTCCCGGCGGACAGCAGCACGTCTGGAAAATCCGGCGGACCGTCGGGGGGTATGAGCAGCACGTTCTGCTATAGGAGAACGTCGAGACACGTTCCCCCAGTTCAAAAAGTGGGCGGGGCGATGGGGGTTCGACCTGCTGTTCGACGGCACAATTGTCTGAGTTTATGATCTGCCGATAACGCATATCACTATTGACAGTTTAACTCGATGTCGAGGATTTCGACAGGTGCCGCCTTTAATCAAACAGTGAGAAATTAAAGAAGATATAAGGACATTGAGCGTTTGCAAAGTAATGTCGCCTAAAAATTTGAAGATACACTGGTAATAGATGTATCACCATCATCCTTTTTTCAGATAGAAGGCTGAGTACGTAATTTACTAGGAAATAACTGAACACCGTTTTCGGGTCGTGTGCTCTGCTCTAGATTAAAGAGAGTGATAGGCTATAGTGGTAGCAAGGTCGCTGAAATACGTTCTGCGCATAATACCAAGCCGTGGGTAGCGGATTGGGTTGCCCTTGCACCCCCCCCCCCGGACAAGAGGTTGGAGATCTTCGCCGTAGATTGGTTGGAAAAGAACGAAAAGTGCTGCTATGGGTTAAGAGGAGCGAACGGGAACGATCCAAATGGAGACGTTTTAACAGGTATTCCTTATCCTAAACGAAGACTGAGTCTGACACCTTAAGTGGAGATCAGCTCAGATTAGTCTTCTGCATCTGTTTTGCTGCGGATACTCGCACAGTGGGCCATGCAGATGCTCTTCAAATCGAACATTGAACGTGATAGGACTCTCAGCCATTTAAGAGCTCTGCCACTTCGCAGAACTCCACTGTCATCCGCACTGCATGGCGAAGCTTGAGCTTAAATGTCCCAGAAGTAAAGTGGCAAACGGATACGAGACAAAGCGCCGCAAAGCAGTAGGAGTGGAAGTGAAACCTGCGCGCATTTTGCAGGAATTTAGCCACTACAAACCCTCCAATTTTTCTCATTGAATTCGTCCTTAAAATTGGAGTTCTCAGCGTTGTTAACAAATAAGCATGTAAAGCACCATTAGCTTAACACTATATAGGTTCAACTCGTAATATTTCTCTAGAATGTTCTACATGTATGTACATTTGCGCTGTTTTCTGCGCAATCTATCACTAAAACATCAGCAGATGAGGTGTAAGAAATGCCTTGCAGATACGCGCTGTGCCTGCAGGCATGCCTCCTGTATACAGTGCCGCCAGATTGCGACTCCACAGATCTATTGCTAACACTGATTTTCTGGAACCGACAATAAGTACGTAATACTCAAATAAACACAAATTTCAGGGCGAAAGAGGTGAAATGAACTAGTAATTACTAATGCATCTTCATAGAGAAAAATGGCCACATGAAAATTTTGGCAATGGAAAATTTTTACAATTTTGTGGCAAAACAGGCACGTTTCTCTCCTCTACGTTAGCTCACAAGCAACAATAGTAATCTCTCCACCAATAAAACTCCTTTAAAAGTTGGAAGTCTATCGTGAACTCAATAACTTCACGAGAGGATGATATTAGGTTGGTGCAAAAATAATGCGCGTTTTCATGCCTTTGATTCCGAACCTCATAACTCCTTTCAAAATCAATCTTTTTCAAAAGGCTTAGAACTATTGTAATCCGCAAATCGTTAGCAATAAGAAAGACGTTCTCCGACTACCGTGCAATTCTGACAAGACCTTCTAGAATCGATGAACTTCCGGAGGGCAGTTTTGGTATCACTTTAGACTTCGAGAAAATTCTTCCAAAGAAGGCGTCCAGGTTCTCGGAGAAGTGCTGGGCGGTGAGCGAGAAGCTTGCTGATTATGGTGTAGGACTCCGAGCTCAGTTGCTCCAACCTGTGAAGAATCTGTTGTGCAGGTTGTGGCTGGACGATACCGTGTAGGAGTGAAGAATCCATTTTATTGAGCAACGCTGGGGTCACTCAGTGAAGTTTCTAATTTATTTCATTTACGTCTTGAAACCACTTACCAGATTAGGAGGAATGAATGGGCTGCAGTGAGCGATCTTTGCAGCAGGTCACCACAAAGTGGCCGTGGCCTTATTTTGGTGTTGCTTCGGTTTCTGGGAGTGTTTCGGTGCATGTTCCTCGTCCTACTGTTGAGCAAGGCACCTTATTTTGTCGAAGAGGGTCTATACTTCATATTTAATCACTAAGCGACCGACTGTTTGGTCGCAATTTTTTCACTACAAAGGTGCGAAGCACACCTCTCAACGAGGATCAATGTGGTACTCATTCAGTATGCGCGACATCAACTCGTTGAGCTTTTTCATCCTCCCATTTTTACTGAAGGGAGGAATGGTCTGACGACAATCACCAGCAATGTTCTGCGAGACCAAATATGTTGTTTTCGATGAGTGCTCTCTGATTATTGTCATCAATTAGGGATCGCAATCCCCAAGAAGTCCTATACGACATTCCTTACTTTCGAAGCAAGGCACACCAAGCCGAAAAATCCGGGAGCAGCTCGGCGGAATGCATTCGCTCACACTCCCTTTGCCAAAACTGTGGTGGTATTCCGAGCGATTCCTACTGCGATGCCGTCGAGTATCAGCTCGCTGAAGTGAGTTTGGCAAAAAACTTGTTTTGGTGCCTTTCTTTCCACAACTAAAAATTCACCAAAAACATAAACTTCGCTCAAAATACATGAGATATTTGAAAAGGACATGAAATTTGCTACGAAACCATGTGCAACTTCTCATACCGATGATAAGAAAAACCGGAAGTTTTCTGCACCGAAGATGAAGCAGCGAAAAACGCGCATTATTTTTGCACCAACCTAATATTTTTGGCTGCATCAGAATCTTTTTCAAAGGTTTTATACAAGGTACAAGGAGAAAGAACGTTGGGCATCTCACTCGTCTTTTCCCAAAAATTTTTACCAAGGATATACTCTTTGTTTGTTGTAAACATGACTTATAATAAAGGGCTTAGTCTGTCACGTGTATATATATATATATGTGTATGTGTGTGTGTGAAACGAAATTCGAGGGCGTGGCCTAGACCAAAGAAAATGCTCTACTACGGGTCCACTGTTGCTGTAGGAGTGCGCCGGCGTCCAAAAATGGAGAAACGCCTGGAGTCGGGTCCAGCGGTGTGATAAGGGTGCGCCGGGGTCGAAAAGTGGAGAAACGCCTGGAGTCGGGTCCAGCGGTGTGATAAGGGTGCGCTGGCGTCCAAAAGTGGAGAAACGCCTGGAGTCGGGCTCAGCGGTATGATAAGGGTGCGCCGGCGTCCAAAAATGGAGAAACGCCTGAAAATTTGACCACCGACAGATTAGGGATGCGCATTTTCACTAATGAGAAAATGCCATGAGTTGAGTCCATATCTGCTCGATCGGTCAGGAGTTTAACATCGATCGTAAAACACTAAATGTCAGAGCTCAGCAGTGAGTAGTATGGAATCTGTGTGGTTCCTTCCATCTCACATCCGCTTCCGCGTTTTTCATTTCTCATTTGTTTATGAACACACCGCACTCTCCTCTGTTATGTGTTCAAACTGGCTCTTATCATTTGACCAGTTATCTATTAAACAAAGCGCCGTAAGGGGGCTAGAGCGGCTAGAGATACGCGGCGACACTCATAGACACCGCAATCTTGACGCGCAGACTGTGTGGCGAAATGGCCGATTTCTAGGGACTCAGACACGTTCGCTTGGGGACCCGCAATTACGTCACGGCTGGCTCTCCCGCATGCACGGGATGGTGATTTCATCACCTTCGCTGGCGGTCTCGCCGCATAGGAGTGAGGGAGTGTTTACAGCTTTCAGGCTGCTCAATGTACGCAGCAGGAAAACCAGCCTTCCACTGTTGCGAAGCTGTGTGCACTTGTCTCTGAGAGCTGCAGCGTCTCGGAAGCTTCGGGAGGCTGGATCTACGCGGTCGCCCATCTGGTGGATGCTATTGCCGCATCCCCTGCTGAATTCTCGCGGCGATTGTGTAGTCACGACATCCGTTTGTTTCGAGAAAGCTTCTGCACTAAGAAAGAGTAAAGGCCTCTAAATAGGAATGCATGACATTGTATATCCAATCAACTATATACGGATACGGGTCCACCGATGGAGAAACAAAGAGTAAAAGCCTCTAAATAGGAATGCACGACATTGTATGAGGGTGGTAAGAAAGTCTTGAGCCGTTTTAGACTTTTTTGTGCTTTATTTTATTACTCAGCACACAGTGGAATTTGCTCAACAATATAATAGCCATAGTTAGTCACTGCAGTGTCCCACCTAATGGGCAGGTTAGCGGTCCCCTTTTCCCAGGAATGGGAAGACTGGGAGCCAGAGAAATCGCTGACCTCCCTTCCAACATGGTCAACTTTGGTGGATTTTTTCTTGACTTGGAATGCCATGAAAGAGCAAAACAAGTGGTAGTCGGAAGGGTCAACGTCAGAAGAATAGGGTGAGTGATAAACTGTAATCCAGCCCAGCTCCGCCAATTTCTCACCGGTCTCTTTAGCTATTTGGGGCCTACCCTCATCACAGCGTAGGTGTACAAGAAACTCTCGACCGTTTTTCTCAAACAGCATCCGCGGCTCTCTGGAGCTGATAGGCGTATGTGTTACCGGTGACCGTGTGCGTTTGCGGGAGCCGCTCATAATACAATATATCTAGCGAATTCCAGAAGTAGCAAAGGAGACAGATGTTTGGGTGGGGGTGCGATTTGGCCGATCTTCTCCTTGACGGAACCACATGGCATGGTGTGTTTTAACATCGTAGAGGACCCCACTCTCATCTCCAATAATTAGGTATTCTAGAAACTCCTTTCGATGTGGACAGAGCAGGAGAAACTGATTTTGGCTAAGGGGACCTCTCGTGGAACTGACGTCGCAGTCAGCAAAAGTTCTGGAACTTTTGTAAAAATCGGCTCAAGACTTTCTTACCACCCTAATATATCCAATCAACTATATACGGATACGGGTCCACCAATGGAGAAAGGGCCCGCCGTGGCCCAGTGCTGTGGGGAACGCCAAGATACGGGTCCACCGATGGAGAAAGGGCCCGCCGTGGCCCAGTGCGGTGGTGAACGCCATGACGTGGGTCGGAGCCGCCAGGGCCCAGTCGTGCGGGGGACGCCGAGATACGGGTCCACCGATGGAGAAAGGGCCCGCGGTGGCCCAGTGCTGTGGGGAACGCCATGACGTGGGTCCAGCTATGGAGGAAAGGCCCGCCAGGGCCCAATGATGCGGGGCACGCCAGGATACGGGTCCACCAATGAATAAAGGACCCACCCTGGCCCAGTGCTGTGGGGAACTCCATGACACGGGTCCAGCGATGAGAAAGGGCCAGCCGTGGCCCAATGGCGCGGCGGACGCCGAGATACGGGTCCACCGATGGAGAAAGGCCCGCCAGGGCCCAGTGGTGTGGAGAACGTCAGGATACGGGTCCACCGATGGAGAAAAGGCCCGCCGTGGCCCAATGGTGTGGAGAACGTCAGGATACGGGTTCATTTTAGTCCGATAGTGTTGAGAATGCCAGGATGCGAACCCGCCCCTGGAGAACGGATCCGGCTTGCGCTAACTGTGAGGAAGGCGCCAGAATGCGGGCGCTCTGATGGAGGAAGGGCCACCGTTGCTCAGTAGTATGGATAACAGGATACGGGTCCGCCAATATAGGATTGGTCTGTGACTCAGTAAAGTGGAGAACACCAGGATACGGTTCAGGCCTAATAGTGAAGATGGCGCCAGAATACGGGTCCAGCGATGAGAAAGGGCCAGCCGTGGCCCAATGGCGCGGCGGACGCCGAGATACGGGTCCACCGATGGAGAAAGGCCCGCCAGGGCCCAGTGGTGTGGAGAACGTCAGGATACGGGTCCACCGATGAAGAAAGGGCCCGCCGTGGCCCAGTGCTGTGGGGAACTCCATGACACGGGTCCAGCGATGAGAAAGGGCCAGCCGTGGCCCAATGGCGCGGCGGACGCCGAGATATGGGTCCACCGATGGAGAAAGGCCCGCCGTGGCCCAATGGTGTGGAGAACGTCTGGATACGGGTTCATTTTAGTCCGATAGTGTTGAGAATGCCAGGATGCGAATCCGCCCCGAACGGCAGGATACAGTTCCGCCGATGGAGAACGCGTCTGCGTTGGCCCGATAGTGAGGAATACGCACGAATACGCCATACGATGGAGAACAAACTTCTCATTCTCATACTCAACTCATAAGAAGGACTTCATGTTTGGGCCCATTGGAAGATTGATTCTGCTCCTCTATCAATTTTCTAGAGATTTGGCAAGTGTGAAGCGTTTGCACATGTCCCAAGTGGCTGCCCCACCCCACTTTCTAGCGTCCCGAAGGGGCGCTAGTAACGGACAAAGAATGGTAAACCACTTCCTGTAATCATTCCAGGTTGGATCGGTTACATGTAGTTACAAATAGCTATCTCATTGTCAGTTGAGCAAAAGATAAAATTGCCCTAAGGAATGCAGTTAATCTCAATTGATATGTCCAGTTTTACATGAGGAAGAACAATGGAAAGGATCCGGCACGCATTATAGCAAAAAAAAATGGCATGGCTGTGAGTCTGTCCGGATGAAAAAGGGATAAAGTCATGCGAGCAAAGCGAGCATTAAAAAAGTTTGGAAGTCCGGCGTTAGCCGGACGGCCAGACTATAGTAATAATATCCTATGTAATCTGTATATATAAAAGTGAAAGTTTGTATGTATGTGTGTGTGTATGTATGTAATGAATAGAAATCGCGGAGAGTGAGTCGATCCGGACCAAATTTTGCATGCGCATTCTTCGCGGGCCGGCGGAGGTTATAGGCTACTTTGCACCTGGGATTATCGATTGATTTATCGATTATATTGATTTTATTGATTTTTCGCTATTTTTGTCCAGAAGTCGGTCGTGGCATGTCTTCTGAGGTTTCTCAATACGCAGAGTCCGAATACGACAACCATTTTGCGCCAAACTATCGATTTATTGATTTTATTGATTTTTCGCTATTCTTGATGATGGAGTGGTAAAGACATGGGGTATCTCAATACGCTGAACACGGATATGACAACCATTTTGCGCCAAATTATCGATTTATTGATTTTATTGATTTTTCTCTATTCTTGATCTATTCTTGGGGTGGTAAAGGCATGTCTACTGGGGTATCTCAATACGCTGAACACGAATATGACAACCATTTTGCGCCAAATTATCGATTTATTGATTTTATTGATTTTTCTCTATTCTTGATCTATTCTTGGGGTGGTAAAGGCATGTCTACTGGGGTATCTCAAAACACTGAACACGAATATGACAACCATTTTGCGCCAAATTATCGATTTATTGATTTTATTGATCTTTCTCTATTCTTGATCATGGGGTGGTAAAGACATGTCTACTGGGGTATCTCAATACGCTGAACACGAATATGACAACCATTTTGCGCCAAATTATCGATTTATTGATTTTATTGATTTTTCTCTATTCTTGATCATGGGGTGGTAAAGGCATGTCTACTGGGGTATCTCAATACGCTGAACACGAATATGACAACCATTTTGCGCCAAATTATCGATTTATTGATTTTATTGATTTTTCTCTATTCTTGATCTATTCTTGGGGTGGTAAAGGCATGTCTACTGGGGTATCTCAATACACTGAACACGAATATGACAACCATTTTGCGCCAAATTATCGATTTATTGATTTTATTGATCTTTCTCTATTCTTGATCATGGGGTGGTAAAGACATGTCTACTGGGGTATCTCAATACGCTGAACACGAATATGACAACCATTTTGCGCCAAATTATCGATTTATTGATTTTATTGATCTTTCTCTATTCTTGATCATGGGGTGGTAAAGGCATGTCTACTGGGGTATCTCAATACGCTGAACACGAATATGACAACCATTTTGCGCCAAATTATCGATTTATTGATTTTTCTCTATTCTTGATCATGGGGTGGTGAAGACATGTCTACTGGGGTATCTCAATACGCTGAACACGAATATGACAACCATTTTGCACGAAATATCGATTTGTTGACTTTATTGATTTTTCGCTCTTCTGCTCAATGGAGCTGTGAAGACGTGGGGTTTCGCAATACGCCGAATACGAATACGACAACCATTTTGCACGAATGCTTCGATTCAATGTCACCAAAATAGCTTTGTTGGCTTTCCGCCCACAAGTCGATGAGGAAGGGTCACTTGAGCTTCGCTAACATGCTGACCACCGAAATTATGAAGATTTTAATGTTTTAATGAATTTATCGGTGATAGTATTGGTCTCAGCAGTGTGATGTGGCCAAGGTAGTAAAAATCCCGAGCAAAGCCGGGTACGGCAGCTAGTGTTGAAATTACCTAGGGAAACCGCTTTATTTGATGTTTTATAAGTATAAATCCTGCTCGCACTGCATGGTTATCGATTCATTGATTTTTCGCAAGTTGTGATGCAGGCGTGGCAGAACCGTACCTATAGGGGTTTCTCACTACGCTGATCACGAATCCGAAGGCCATTTTGCACTGCGTGGTTATTGATTTATTGATTCTACTGGTTTTTCGCAGTTTGTTCTGCAGTCGTGACGGAACCGTGTCTACAGGGGTTTCTCACCACGCTGTTCACGAATATGACAACCGTCTTCCACTGAATATGATGGTCTTGTATCAATGCCGATGCGTTTTTGATGCTACAAGTGCGCGCAAAGAATTATCTTTCCCTCTTCATCAGGTTCCGACGCGGTAGCGACGAAATCAGATGCTAGGTAAGCACGTACATACTGGAAATACCGTCTTTTGTTTGTGAATCTCAATTCTTCCTTACAGTTGTAACACATTGCCGAACATAGCCATGTAAGGCGGCTCGAATCAGTTATGCTTCGAAAACTCTACCGGGAACCAGGATATTCGCGGCACTTACTATACTTCTATGATAACAGTGCAGCACGAACGCAGCCCGATTGGCGTAATGGTTCGAGTAGAAACCTTTGCAGAAGTTGTTGCCATCCTTCCCTCGATTGCTGCTCAAGCTTTGGTCCCTTTAGCAGCAATTGCTATTGGATGGCAGCAAATGAGAGGAGGACGGCAGCAACTGGGAACAGTTGCTGCTAATGTTTCCACTTAAACCACTACGAAGTTCAGGCTGTGTTCGTGCTGCACGGTTACCAGAGTTTTCGGACGGCCATTATCGATTCATTGATTTTATCGATGTTCCATGCGTTTCGTTCCGGCGTGGTGGGACGATGTTCATTGGGGTTGTAGAAGCGTGAGCACAGTAAACCCTTGGAAATGCATTGACAATATCACTGAATCAATATCTGCACGCGGAATATTCTTTAATTACGCCAATCACACGGACCTTGAAGGAAGTTCATGTATGAAAATTATGGAGGCGTGGACCAAGACAATTTCCCCATTATTTTGAGTTTCAAGCCTATATTTCAGCCGATTTGATAAGCCACTTTTAACATCAAGCAACTAGTACTTGAAATACCCCAAAATTGCCTGTAAATCCGTTTTTCAAGACAGGGCCTGTACCAGTTTTCTGGAACAAATTTACGTGCAAAAACGTGTACCACCGTTGATCTTATCGATCGGACAGGCCAAGACGTGGTCATCCAACGTTGTTGCTGTGGCGAACAGCCAGGGAGCATATTCATATCCCACTCTCGTGGGGCAGAGAAAACCGTACTACTTCTGCACCACTTCTGTCGGGAATGTTCCCGGCGGGAGTAATACGGTGTTCCCCGCGATGTAAGCCAAACGGGGACGTCCCCGCGAAAACTAACAGTAGGTTGCTCGCAGGACTTACAAGCACACGTACAACAACTTCTCGTTGTCAGCACATTCTTTATACCACATTCATCTTTCTAGGACTTTCTTTTGTGGAAGTCGTTAAAAATCTTCAAAACTTTTTTCGCCGTCTGTATAATGATTGTTGGTTTTAAAATGAAATCGAAGCGCTTTCACGGATATTTAGGCTCCGACATGTTGCTACAGGTTGAGTCAGGTCAAACATGGTAAAATACATGATTACGCATCAAGCTAACCAAGTCAAATTAATATACACTGAGTATGCTGAATCAATACTTTTTTCGAGAACGATGACATGCGGTAGTACATATAATTAAAAGGCACAATTTCACTGATTTCTGTGTAAAACAAGCAGTAATCAGCATAAAATTGTAAAATCAGGCATGAATTACAAGATAATTCCTCAAATATAATGCTTCCCCTATTCCGGAGTAAGGGGACAAATCATTCTACGCGGGGAGAGGGATACTGTATCCCTGCGAATGTGTGCATCGCGGGGAACCGCCCGTTTTCTTCCCGTCCCCCGGAGGGAAGTATGTGAGAGACATATGCATACGGCCCCAGCATAGCCTCAGCGATATCCCGCTTTGCTTCAAGGAGTGGGTGCTTCGACCCCATCAGAATGGGTTTTGTCACTTCTATGACTTTTGCTGTACATTATTGGAATCAGCGTGACGAGCAGGTCAAAAATCTGCTGATATCATCGACATGAAAAACGAGGTGAGCCTTTGCTTTCAACGATTATATCAGTTTGATTGGTTATTCGCTAGTTTTACCCTGGGAGTCGCGGTCAGATGTCCATTAGAACTCTCCAGTATAGTGAACGCAAATATGACAACCTGGGGCTCTTCCATACGCCGAACATAAATGTGAGAACTACATTTCACGTAATTATTGATATATAGATATTTTTGCTTTTATACAGCGACGGGTTAGAACACTTTACTGGAGTTTTCGAATACGCTCAACAAAAAGATAATGATTATTTCCAATGAAGTTATTGTCTAAGTAATGTCGCTAACTTTTTTGCTGAGGTGGTACATACCGACCACCAAAATGATGGGCATTTCGAATGAATTTATCGGCAACAGCAATTGTCCTCATCACTTTAAAATAGCCAGGAGTAGTGAAGCAAACGAACAGAGCCGGGTATACCTATATCTAGCTGTAAATAAAATGGAAAACGACTAACCAGGTTCCCTCAAGTTTTGAGCATGGGCACTGATTCACCTTCTCGTCAATCTTTTTCGAACATGGAAGCGTTGGGTTCGATGGATCTGGGGTGCCACCAATACGAAGTTCCACTTCAGCAACAAGATTTCTGAGCGGTCGCGTTATTTCGACGCCTAGAAAATTATTATGAAAGTGCACTGAAAACGAGGAATATAGTGATTTGGTGAATCCCACTACAATCCGGAAGTCATCTTCGGTGGCATCAAAGAAGAAATTTGGATAAAAAAAAACAAAAAACACTGCAACAAATACTAAGTAGAGGTGTAGAGGCTCGAGCAACAAACCCACCTTCTGCTTTAATCTTTATACACCCTGGAATAACTGGATTCTTTGGCACCAACTGGATCTTGTCTGGATTGAAACGTATCAGCGGACGATATTTGTTCATGTCGATTCCCTTTCGCTGTAGATATACTGAAGTAACAGACTTCCTTGGATAAAACATTCTGTATGTATATACATATACTAGGTTGTCGCGAAATTAATTGCCGAAATGGACTCTTCAGTTCAAAGTGTTGTAACTCGGCCCAAACACCATTTTTTTTCATCAGTTTAGCAACCGTTCACTTTCGTAGATCCTCCCCGACAATTAAGTGGTTATTTCACTCCTCTACAGCAAAAAATGAGATCACGAGAATTCGCAAACTTTAGAATGGCGATTTCAGCATGCTGTAGATCATCAATCTGCTGCTGTCGCAGGACTCGATCTGGAGCATGAAAAATGAAATACTGTAGCGTAATGGTCTGGGGAATAAGGACATTGAGTGAGAACCTCGATCCTTCACTGCATCAGTTTTTGCCGGGTGAGTTTTGGTATGTGTGAATTAACGCTGCCCTGGAGCAGGGGAAAACCAGCTTTTGTTCACCACTGCCGACCACATCTATAGCAGATCTCAACTCGAAATTACAATGCTAGGACTCTGCTGTCGACGATTGACTAGGCTGTAGAAGTGTGCAGTCACTCACACCTCTACACCATCACCAAACTCCTGACACAACCTCCCTGGAGAGAAGATCCGGCTTGGGAAATTTTAGAAGTGGGAATTCGTTTCCATCCATATCCATTCGCATTCCTTGTTATCGTACAGAACTGAGCTTCATGCACAGTAATTACATGTTCTAGAAATCAGTCGTTTTGGGACGGAAAAATTAGGTTAGAAAGGATATCACGCCAGGTAAAACATTGGTCATCAGCCAGATCCTGTGGTGTTCACGTCCGCATTTTTCTTACCCTGTTGATTGAAGTCAGATATATAGAAACTGCAGTGTAGTGAGCTTCCACCCCTGCTCTCATCACTCGGACGGTAAGATCCGGTTTAGGTTTCCACGGCTGTCCTGAACGCTTGAACGTCTAGCGACCTCCCAAGACCACGACCGTGGTTGCATTGGAGTTTAAAATCGTAGGAAGAGGACTTCGCGAACCCCTAGCTCATAGTCCATTCGGAAGGCGATTCCAAGGAAAACAAACGCAAGATTACCGCATACCTCTGACGAAGAACGATCTAGTTTGAAGTCATCAACAATAATCACCCAAAAATCGCTTCGGCTCATCATTTGTTAGCGACTTCATAAAAATCCTCAGGAAGGAGCTAGCCAGAATGTTCAAGCAGCATTTGAAAGAGGAGGAAGACCTCTACAAGAATGCCACATAAGCTGGGCTGAAGTTGCTCAAATTGGATGGAATAAATAATTTTAGTTAACTAGTTCAGTTTACCCCAAAACGGCAATTATTTTCGCAATAACCTGATATATATATATATAATGCCTAACAAAGCGAACAAAATAAATTGCAGTTGACGACAGCCTCAGGCTTGTACACTCTCACTGTGAAGGGACACCCCACTCCATACTGAGTCTCTGGATGTTTTTCTAGCATGGACAGTTATTCTTCTTTTTATCTAAAGCGAACTCTGCGATACAATCGTCACATTCTTTCAGGGAGGCACACTTGGCCGAGGGTCATACTGCGATAGAATATGGCTTATTATGACCTGATCTTTGCATGCACATGGGGAAGGAAGAAGCTGAAAAAATTAAAACTAAAAATTTTTACCTCACCTTATTGTTAATGAGTTTGCCAACATAAATAGTTTTCCTTGCTTCATCAGAACAATTATTTGGCAAAAAGAATCCCGTTGGCAGGCATTGGACCTAGGATCCACCACCAATGCGCTGTGATGCCACCCTCTGAGCCCGCCGGGGCTTTACAGCCAATAGCGCTGAGTAATCGTACATCTCAAAAACTTCTTCTTTTGACACACGATGTGCGTAGCTCTTACGAAATCTTTCAGAATATACGGATGTACCAGGAATTCCTGCAACCTTTTTGGAAACTCATATCTGTAAACTCATAGGTTGGGTGCAACTTGTACTATAATATTAGTAAGGACATAACCGCTTCCTGAAACTTTCAACTTTCAAAAGTGCAGCTTTGAGTTCTGTTATTCCTAAAATATTCTAATAATTTTGTGTGAAAGAAATGAGGCGTTTTTGGGATGACTTACTTTTCTTCGGAACATTGATGAAAGATAATCCCGGCAGAGAGATATAATGCCCTTGATTAGCAAGGACCATTGCTTACCGTACAGGGTCAAGCGTACGGTGGTAATTTACAAAGGGGTGTCGCCTTGGGGGGAGCAGGGTGGGGGTCGCCTGAAGAGGGGAGGATGATAGCAGCAAGGTAGGGAAGTCCGTTTTTTCATCAGCGAGGCGAAGTTTGATTCCTCGCGAGGGTGTTAGTGTTGCAAACACTTCAGCATGCTTTTTTTTTCTTTTAGTACCTAAATAACAAGTGTAAAATCGTCGGTGAACACTTTCTACTTAGGCTTGAACGTTTTGTTTGGCTGTAAATCGACTCCCGGGGTCCAATAAACATGTAGCTCAAAATGCAATTCCGTGGATGGTGTGCTAGGATGTCTGGACATCACGTGGTGCTCCGAAGCCATGAAGCTGATTTTCCAGAATCAAACTTCATGAGGATGCAGAATCTCAGGGCTTCTCGTTCATTGGAAATTCTTTTATAGCGATAGTACCACATAAGACATGACCGCAAAATTTGGTAAATTTGATGTATGTTGACACTCAATGACTGACAAAATCAGGAGATTCTTTAAAAAACGACTTAATGCATAAGAAAGAGAAAATCTTCCTCTATTACAGTGCGTTGAAGCTGTTCCCTCAAACAAAGCAGCCATGAAGTTATTTGCTTCAGATTGACACCACAATCTTAAACTTGCCAAAAATCAGGTTTTTCTTCCATGGATTTTTTCAGCGTACATTTGAAAGCTGACAAAACCTCGAAAATGATTCTGAAACAGGAAGTCAATCAAATAGTGTCAAAATCATCAATTCGTGTCAAATTTCAGCTCTCCTGTGAGGAGTTTTATTCTGTTGGTAAACCGATGGTAAACCATTGGTAAAAATGGCAATTTTTCCAGCTTTTTACCAACGAATTTCCACCCAAATTTAAGTCTGATAAACCAAATTTGTTGAAATTAAAAAATGTGCTTCAGAAAGCGCAAATCGTTCTGATAGCAGAACGACTCAAGCCATTTTCCCAGGCCACGTGCCAACCCTTTTAAAATTCGTGACAAAACAATCTTACATCTGCACGTGTACGATTCTAATTCTGAGTGAAAGAACACCACTTACGTGTGACTTTCACAGTTAAAAAAATATCCTCACTATTTGTTTTTGCTCATACACATAGAAACTTGACTTTCGACTGCTCCACATGCATTTTTTCATTTTGCAAAAAGTAGTCTCCGGAGGGGATCGAACCCTGGACCTGTTTGAACATGACCACGATTTCTGCGTCACTTCCGTTGCTTATAATAAGTGTGTAGATCTGCGACATAGACATGTGCAACAACTATCTGATTGTTTCATTGATAAAACTTGGAATTCAAAAATAGAAATTAAAAATTGAAAAGTGAAAGATTAATATTAAAAATCAATTGAATTCAAAAAACATCTTCCGGATATTTTGGAAGTTATTGAAATACAATGACTGAAAACGTAAAAAAAAAATAAAAGTTCTGGAAAGCGGTCACATTTTTCCGTCTGCAGGAGGGGGGTCGCTTCGGAGTCGAATAGTTACCAACACTACGTTTGACCCTGTTACCGTATGAGCACTTCCCTGACGCCACTAGGTCAGAACTCAGAAAACTGAGAAGTGAAGAGCAAGGAGATATTCGTTCTCATGTCGTCATGTTCAGCAAACATTTTGTGCGAGACAGTGGATGTGGGAGCTGGGAAAAGAGGTCGAAATACTGCAATTTTCCCGGAAAATACAATGGCTACTTAAACGATTAGGAGGAAAGTCATTAATGCATATTTAAGCCAGCTCTAGGAAGCATATTTTGGCTAAAAGTAGGGATGCAGACAGTGAACTTTCGAGGATCTCGAGCGCTCGCGGATCTTTGGAGCAAATAACAGCTGTGGATGCTGCTGAATGTGACCATTTTGAAAAGAATTTTGGGAAGGATAATCCATCTAGCATCCTAGAAACAACGAGGAAAATGCTTCAAAAAGAGTTCGTCCACATTTCTCCAACAGCGAAGCCTTCCACCAAAGCTCACATATGGATTAATTATCCTGACCTAATACAGTGAAAGTGCTTTGGACTATATTGCTTGTAGTGTTACAGAAAAATTCCCTAAATTCAGAGAAATGAAAACGAGATCCCTGGAAATTTTCACTTGTCTCGTGACTCCTAGCTCCAGCCTACATCTCTTTTACGTATAGCACACAAGAGCTTACTTTGCTCTATAAGAATGTGACCATATCTGGATGTCATACTATGTCCGAGGCCCGTCGTAAAGTGTCATGGCGGTGAGATCAGCTCCCTGCGCAACTCGTCGCCACATTTGGGGCGATGATCGCACATGCGACGACCTCCAACATTGTGGGATGGAAGATCGTCAGCAACCGAGGCGGTGCTGGAAGCAGCAGCGGACGCAAGTGAGTGAGGGACGCGGAGGAACTCCCCCCCCCCCCCACCCCCCGCGAGAACGCCAAATTTTCGAAATTACAATACAAATAGAAATCTTGTATTAGTACCGTTTTTAATCGTTTACTTCTACTAGTATTTTTAAAGCAATTTGTATTAATTATTTATTAATATGAAAAATTATTTAATTGATTTTCAACTGCTACATCACACAGATTGTTATATGAGCACCTTTATTGGCTTTACGTTTCGACAATACGTCGTCTTCAGAGGCCTGAAAGTGGTTCAAGTTTACACGAATTAGCCACTTATCCGATCAAACGGAGGGAGGGCCTCTAGGTCCCGTTGAAAAATGCGCGTGGCTAACGATGCTCCACGGATATGCAGGTGCTAGGCTTCTTCTGCTGACAGCCACGTGCACTCACAAGGAAGAGAGTGATTACTGAGCGTTTGCAGCACTTCTGTAACCAGTACAGATGAATAACATCGAAAATTCCATTAATTGAAAGCAGGACGTCTTTGATGCTACAAAGCTGTTAAAATTACGGGTTCAAAATTATGGATGGTGTATGTGGAAGTGGTTTAACCATAGCTACTCAAAATGACATCATTTGATGAACTTTTTCATTAATGGAGAAGGTTAGCCGTTGTGACTAGCCCAACGGCTAACCTTCTCCATTAATGAAAAAAATCCCACGAAATTTT
The DNA here is from genome assembly GCA_037903475.1 of Ancylostoma caninum. Taxonomy (NCBI): domain Eukaryota; kingdom Metazoa; phylum Nematoda; class Chromadorea; order Rhabditida; family Ancylostomatidae; genus Ancylostoma; species Ancylostoma caninum. The sequence continues at coordinate 209,813 of JBAJFG010000619.1, read as the reverse complement.
CCGGGAGTACATATCATAAACTCAAAGTTTAATCTCACAATTTCCATTTTTCAAACACAAGCAGCGATTATTCGCAGATACTGGTAAGAAAGAGTGGTCCAAGTGCTAGATAGTCACTCAACTCTTCGTGAGTGTGCATGGCTGTCAAGAGAAGAACCTAACACCTGCATATCCATGGACATCATATGCCACGCCCCTTTTCCGACAGGACCCAAACGCTACGCCGCCGATCAAACAGCTCCTCTCCCAGTGCTTTCAGCTCGTGTTAGCGAGATTACTACTGTGAGATCCTCAGTATAAGATGACACTTACCAGGTGCTACGCGAATTCTGCGGAGATGGTATTCCGCCAAGATTATACTGCTACCGACGGCAGACCGCTGTTGGTGAGCTAATGCGGGTTACTGGGCCGTACTGGTCAGCCATAAACGATCTACAGAATCTTGTAGCTCAAATAATGATAGAAAAACATAAGGTCACTAGTAATCGCCAAGTGCTCGTTCCTGCTATTCATTTTAGGGGTCCGTTCACAGATCCAGACCGCCTCGAGGGCTTTCCTGGCAGACGTTTGTGGTTCTTTTGCCAGAATAGTACACCTTATGTTAAAATCTTCTCCACCGTGATCTTCCTTTCTATGTTTTCCCAAAGGTGTTATCAGGCTCTCTCGTTTTTTTTTACTAGCAAGATGTTTTTTGAGCTGTCCTTGCGATTTTCAGTTGTGTATTAAGGTGTGGGAGCCAGACATTATGTGGTTCCATACCTAAGTACACAGCTGAAAATCGCAGGGACAGCCCAAAAAACATCATCGAGCATGCCTCTTCAGCACACCCAGTAGCCGTGAAACGTGCTGTTGTTCGCAATATTCTCAGAACGGCTGTCGGTGTCTGTAGCGGTGTAGAAGAGCGCCAGCAATCTCTAGAACAAGTCTCCAATATATTACACGATAACGGTTATCAGGCAAGAACAAGAAGATCCAAGGAACTATGCATCCCTCTTCCAAGGGAATCGCGTAGCACTAAGCTCCCATTATCTCTGCCCTTCATTTCCGACAGGCTAAGAGCGAAAATCAGGAGATGTCTGATTCGAGCCCAACTCCACGATGATGTTATCTTAGTCAACATCCCTAACGCTAACATCAAGCGACAGATGGTCCGGAACAGAATTTACGAAAGGGCCTGTGCTCCAGAAAACTGTGCTATTTGCCCTTATGACAGATCTGGGGATTGTGTCAAGATGGGAGTCATATACGAAATTGAATGCTTGGCTTGCCATGCGAAGTATATTGGAATGAGCATTTGGCGATTATTAGTGACCTTATGCCTTTCCTATCATTATGTGAGCTATAAGATTCTGTAGATCGTTCATGGCTGAACAGTACGGCCCAGTGACACGCATTAGCTCACCAACAGCGGTTTGTCGTCAGTAGCACTATAATCTTGACGGAATACCATCTCCGCAGGATTCGTGGAGCACCTGGTAAGTGTCACCTTATACTGAGGATCTCGCAGTAATCTCGCTAACATGAGTTGAAAACACTGGGAGAGGAAGTGTTTGATCGGATAAGTGGCAAGTTCGTGTAAACTTGAACCATTTTCAGGCTTCTGAAGATGACGTATTGCCGAGACGTAAGGCCAATAAAGGTGCTCATATAACAACCTGTGTGGCGTAGCAGTTGAAAGTCATTAAAAAACCAAAGCATGCCTAGGTTTCAAGACGAGAGAACATGGAACTTAATCTAATTGACCTTATTTTCCACTTGGGTCCCCGAAGTGGCGAAGACTCCACTTCCTATCCTACGCCCCCCTCCCCCTCCGTCCACTTTCTCCGTCCGCTACTGGCTGAAAGCATTTATGTGTGCGCGCTGATCTCATCGCTCTGAAGTGCAACGATCGCCAGATTTTGGGGACTAGATAGTGTGCGATGCGGAGAGATGCCAAGTGAAGTACACTGGGCATCTCACTTGGAGTGGTGATGGTGCGAAGGTAAAGTCCTTGCGCGCAATCGGCGGAAAGTTTTCGAGCGCGCCCGGCATGCGGCGCGTGCGCGGCGCGGCCCTCTTGTGGCAGCGGTCAGCTTCCTCGCTCAGCTGTTCGAGGGCGCCGTTCGTCAGGTTTTCGGCCCAGGTGAGTGTTTTCCTTTCATTTCCCCTGAACTGAAGTTTATTTGAAGGTGTGAGGCCTGTGGCTGACCGGTGTCGACCGGACGGCCCCGCATGCCTGATATTTTGCACGTTTTCCTCGTGCATGTCCCAAATGCTTTTGTTGTTTTATGTATTTTTTGTTTGTTCATGGCCCCGTGGAAGGCTGCTTGTCCCAGGAGGCCTCTTCCTTCTAGGAAAGAGGACCCGGGGACGTGATGGCTGATAACGGGGCCGTTTGTTTCGTTCAAATTTCCCCGCACATGCTCGAAATTGTTGACTTTATTGTGTTTAATGTATTTTTTGTTTGTTTTTGGCCCCATGGAAGGCTGCCTGTCCCAGGTAGGGACAAGCAGCCTTCCACGGGGCATACGCGGAGAAATCTGAACGGAGCATTGTGCCCCGTTATCAGCACCACATCCTCGGGTCCTCTTTCCTACAAGGAAGAAGCTACCGGAGACAAGCAGCCTTCCAAGGGGTCAAAAACGAACAAAAAATACATAAAAACAACGAAAAGCAAGCATTTGGGGCATGCAAGGGAAAAACGTGCAAAATATCAGGCATGCGGGGCCGTCCGGTCGATACCAGTCAGCCACAGGCCTCATACCTTCAAATAAAATTCAATTCAAGGAAACAAGATGAAAGATAGACACTCACCTTGATCGAAGACCGGACATACGACGCCCTCGAACAACTAAGCGAGCAAGGGGGACCGCCGCCACAAGAGGGCCGCGCCGCGTACGCGCCGCATACTAGGCGCTCTCGAAAACTTTCCGCCGATTGCGCGCAAGGACTTTATGTACGGTCAGGTGCGCGAATTGCACATAATGCATCTGAGCTGACGGACTCAGGCATATCGATTTTCGCCCCACAGCACGGGACACGGAAACTAGAACATGAGCACAGAGGTGGTCCTGACAGATCTTGCACGATCTACTTGTTAGTCGCAATTGTTCATAACTGCCCCACAGGTTGAAGCAGCCCCAGAAATGATGTGGGAGCATGTGAAGCACATATGGTCCATTAGCTCACAGATGGCGCCTGATCTGACATTGTCTGCAATTACGACTTTGCCTGCAGAATGCGTCTGGAAGGATATTTTAGCGGACGACAGTGGGGAAACATAAGAATGGAAGGAACCACACCATATGGATATCAAAAAAGTGCAAAAAATAGATCGGTTAGCCTAAAAATGGTGAAGTCGTAGTTGCGGACAAAGTCAGATCGGGCGCTCTCTATGAGCTAATACAGGGTACATCTGATTAATGCATATCACTCCACAGTAAATTTCATGATTGAATTTCCGATTCACCATCGCGCTAATCGCCATACTCACCCACGCGAAGTGCGATCATCGCCCTCAGGGTGATGTGCGATGATTGCATTGGATGGTCCACGGTTTCGAAGAAAGGTGAGTTTATGGCTTTGAACAAAGGTGCGATATTTCTTTTGCACCAACCTAATATATGCCAAGATTCAGCGACAGTCTGAATTAGGAGAACTGGTACCGTTTTCCACATCACCACCATTTCTTCTGCGAATCCCTCCATAGAATTAACTAGACGGTATGCCCGATTTCGCTTTGGTGTTTTACTTCCCCGGCTATTTCATACTGATGAAGGGATTTGCTTCTGCCGCTAAATTCATTCAAGATGCTTGTCATTTTGCTGACCAGCATGTTGACGGACCCGAATAGCCCTTTTTTTAACCAACCTGTTAGCGAAAAATGGAACTATGAAGTTATTTTGACAATAATTTTATAGAAAATGCATGTCATTTTTGTATCTAACTTCTTTAGAACACAGTGAATGCGGTCTTACCCGTTCCTAAGAAGAAACGTAAAAAGTCAAAAATCGATCAAAAACCCGAAAAAAAAACTAATAACTCGATGTCTCTCCGTCTAGTGGTTGTCATAAGGGCAATTTATACTGGATGCGTGCGACTGACGCGCGTGCGTCTATGTGATGCAGAATAAGGCCCAGTCGCATCGCAGTCGCAGCTCAGACGCACGCATTTACGGCCTCGCGGCGGCCGCGTGTTCTTTTCATTGAAGATGTACATGCCGCGTTGACCGGTCTTCATAGAAAATCCCTTGCAAATGGATGCGTGCGACTGATGCGCGACTGACGCACGCAGCTGGTATAAATTGCCCAATAATTGTGTTCAGCGCCTTCGAAAACCCCAGTAGATATGTCCTCACCGATCCCTGATCAAAAGTTTTGAATAATCGATAAAACCAAAAAATCGATACCGTCGTTCAAAGCGGTTGTCATAACTGCGTTCGGCATATTAAAGAACCCTAGTAGACATGTGCTCACCGACCCTTGGACAAAAATAGTTAAAAATCGATAAAATTGATATAATCGATAAGCTAATCGACGGCCTTAAGTGTAATGTAGTCTATGACCTCCCGATAGGACTGCACGCGAAATTTGGTTCGAATCGGTCCATCCTCTGCGATTCCTATTCGGAGCATACAAACACACAAACATATCATATATACAGATAAATCACTCTTTTTCAAGAACACCCAAACGATCTGAGAAAATAACTGGATAAGATATGGCAGACTGAAACTAAAAACTAATCAGTTTGCCTTCAATTTTAAGCGTGGGCACTACTTTGAAAGGGCGCCCAAGAAAAATTCCCACAATTCCACTTTCACTGACCGTGTGGAAGGAACTCGCTCATCAAAAAAATTAGCAACACCTCAATTTTCAGCTTCCAGAATGAGAAGAAAATGAAGGAGGAACCCAATGAACACGCCTACATCCAGTCTCTTGCACTCCACCGATTCCGATGAAGCAGATCGGATTTCAGAGGGTGTGGGTCATGATGAGGCAAGAGTGGGTGGGCAATGTGTCTGCGATTGGTTCATTCGAACCCTCGCCCCGCCCTTCAGGACCTACTCGCACTAATTCGCGCGCGATTTCACCATAGTTGCCCATGCAAATTTGAATGTGAGTGGGGACGAGTCGACGCCGAAGGGCGGGAAGACGCCGCCCCATTTTGCCTCATCATGACCCACACCCGATTTCAGATCTTCCTGCCACGCCGTTATCTCAAAGATAGACAATAATCGATAATTTCTGCCTAAATTTCTGATATCAAGCCTCAATAAACAGACAGAGAAACAAAATGTTCGGAGAACTTTGTCTGTATATATAAAAGTGAAAGTTTGTGTGTGTGTGTGTGTGTGTGTGTGTGTGTGTGTGTGTGTGTGTGTGTGTGTGTGTGTGTGTGTGTGTGTGTGTGTGTGTGTGTGTGTATGTGTATGTGTACAGAGAACTCCAAACGGACGCAGTCAAGAGTCAGGACCGCGGCGCGGCTCTCTTGGGCAGAGTCACGGGAGCTCAGCATAGTGTGCGCCTGCGTCTCTGTCCATGAGAGCCGCGCCGCGATCTCGACTCTTGTCTGCGTACGTTTGGAGTTTCCTATATGTGTATGTGTATGTGTATGTGTATGTGTATGTGTATGTGTATGTGTATGTGTATGTGTATGTATGTAATGAATAGAAATCGCGGAGGGTGAACCGATACGGACCAAATTTTGCGTGCACATTCTACGCGGGCCGCTGGACGTTATAGGCTACTTTGTATCTGGGATTATCGATTGATTTATCGATTACATCGATTTTATTGATTTTTCATTATTTTTGCGCAGGGGCCGGTGAGGACATGTCTTGTGGGGTTCCTCAATACGCTGAACACGAATATGACCACCATTTTGCATGAAATATTGATTTATCGACTCTGTCGATTTTTTTCATTTTCGCTCGCGAACGAACAAGCACATCCCTACTGGAGTTTCTCAATACGCTGAACACGCACATGACTACCATTTTGCAGGAAAAATCGATTTTTTGATTTTATTGATTTTTGGCTCTTTTGCCCAACGGAGCGGTGAGGACATGTCTCCTGGCGTTTTCCGATACGCTGAATATGAATTTGACAAACATTTTGTACGAATGCATCGATTTAATATCACCTAAATAGCTTTGCTAACTTTTCGCCCACAAGTTCATGGGGAAGGGTCACTTGGATTCGCTAACATGCTGATCACCAAAATTATGGAGATTTTAGTGTTTTTCAATGAATTTATCGGTGATAGTAATTCCCCTCAGCGGTTTGATGTAGCCAAGGTAGTAAAACACTCGAGTGAAGCCGGGTACGGCAGCTAGTAGCCCTATAATTCTGGACGCTAGATACACGCAGTAACACAGCGATCACCAGTGAACACATCAATTTATGCCATTATCCTTGTTGTTTTTTTTTTTCTTCTCTAACAAGATGCCAACAACACTATGCTTTTGCATGGTCTTGTTACATATGTGCTGTCTGATTTCTAGTACGAAGATCCTTTAAAATGTGAAATATTCTAAGAAGCGGTTATGTCTCAACTAATAGTACTACAAGTTTTAGCTAAGCTATGAGTTTATAGATATGAACTTTCAAAGGTGTTGCAGGCAGCAAGAATTCCTGGTAAACTGGATATTCACCTCAAAACATTGCAATCAGATCTACAAGCAGGGTACAGCATGAGTTAATCACCAGATGTTGGGGACTACTAATACTAATTGTAAGTCCAGTCGCCACAGAAATGCGCTACAAACAATAAGTCCCTCTTGAATATTAGGTCTTTTTTCAGCAAAAGCGAGAAATATCAGAAGCTCTTTCCAAAAAAGCAGGAAATTTTAGAAAAGTGACGAGTATTGCACTTGATATTAAATTCAAATTAAAATCCTCGGACAAATAAGCAGAGCATGTCAGAATCCGTTAGTCTGTATAGCCCACTAAAAAATCGTCATTGAGGATTTTATCCTCAGCCCGGGACAGTTTTGAAGAAATTACTCAAGTTCAAAGGAGCGTATTGATGCGCTTTCAATTCTAAAAAGTGCGACAAGATTTTTCCCGTGAAAAAAAAAATGTTCCAGCTGGTTTCCATCTAGTCAAAAATTACATTTTCGCCAGCTGAGCCGTTTTTTTTTTTTCAAAATTGAAGAAAATTTCATGGAATGACTTGAGATTCTTCGGGGATAACTGCTGCTAGAGTGCGTAACCATACTCAGAATTTCCACGTTATATCCGCTCACAACTTGTTATTAATGGAGCGTGGCAGCAAACGTAATTAGGCCACAGTGGCGGCTGCCTCTCTCTCTCTCCCCCCCCCCCACGTACGTCCCGCACTGTTCTTGCTAGTATGCCCTCACTTAGCATTGTTAGGCAGTATTATCCCTTCTGATCAATATCTACCATATGTGTTGAGACTCAAGAAACGCCTTAGGGATTTTTTTACAGCTTTTAGCAAGTTGCATCGCGGCGCGGCGTGAGAAGCCAGTCGCTGCGAGCTGACTTCTCGCCTTCCAACCCGCGTCGGGGTTGCGGCAAACGACGAGCCTGCCGCAATTAAAGGCAGCACTCACGGAAATGAGTCGCTTATCATGTAGCCGGCCGCTGGACAATCGCAACAGTAAGTTGAACACCTTGAATGGCCACCTACCTGCGAAGATACTGCCGTGGACACATATGCCGCTCTGGACATTAGGGTTCCGTAGCGCCAACTAACGCCTTTGACAGGGTGTGTGCATGTGGTTCAGCGGGGGCGTGTCTATGAAATTCGTACCATTTGCAGGGCTCCGTGCCGGGACCCATCACGGAACACTCGTCCGCGCTATGGACACACATGAAATACCGCCATCTTTTTCTGTGTTTTTCGCGTGTTTCACGCTACGTCACCGTTGTCAATGAGTTCATCGTCCCTAAAAACCCCGATATACCTCGAAATCTTCAACACAAAAATTTCCATGAGTGCTGCCTTTAAAGGCAGCAAAAGCCGAAATCCTCGACTCGGAGCTGAGGTGCGGTTGGTGATGTACAGACTCAGCACATCACAAATGTGAAACAAACACAAACAGTGATGGCTTACCTGCGGAGAAAATAGAAACGTCGTCACGCCTGGCCGAGTTCGCGCCGGTACGAGTTTTCCTTGGCAATAAAGCCATTGCGGTGCGTGGTTTGGCGCAAAGGTAGTACGAAATGCGTTTAGTTCACAGGGTTTCGTGGCAGGACGCAAAACCCGACATCGGAGCACTCCGTGTCCGCGCGCGAACACGGCAAGGCATGTTCGCGACGATAGTTCCAGTTTCTCTGCATGTAAGCCATCACAGTCTGTGTTTGTTTCACATTTATGATGCGCTGAGTCTGTACTTCACCACCCGCATCTCAGCTCCGAGTGGAGAATTTCGGCTCTTGCTGCCTTTAAGGGGAAGTCAAAAAAGAGAAATTAAAATTCTTTTCGTATATAAAGGGGAGCACATCTGTTACCAGACTCCGATAGTTGTCTCCACAAGTCCCATGAGGGAAGTCACCCTGAAAATTAAAAAAAAAAGAAAACCGATATATACAATCACAGCTCAATCAGTAGCACAGAACGTTCGATTTGCCGCTTTGACCCAGCGGCAAAGAATGCCCCAGAGCATTCTTTGACGCAGCTCGCAGTGCGAGCTCGCAAAATGACGCTCCGCTTCAAAAACTGTGAAAGGACCCCCCCCCCCTTGCGGCAGATGACGCTGCATAGGCGCTACACGGCGCGTCAAAATTGTAAAAACCCCTTCAAAGTGCAAATCAGGGATTGTTAGCGTGAGTTGTTATCCCGCAGACTACGTTCAGTTAGGAAACGCAAAGCTTGGAAGCTGTCTTGCCAATATGGGCCCGTGGTAAAGGGCGGTGATATGAATTCCAAAACTCACCACCACGCTTCAGGTGATGATTGCATGCCAGCTCACATCCACGGAGTATGCGATAGCAGATCACCGTCGCCCACGTCACTGCTAGAGCACACATACTGCTAACAGAGCATAGGTGCGATAGTCCGAGCCAAGGCTCAGACCCCTTTCACTTTGGGAGGGGGCCAATAGACCCCCTTCACCAAACCAGTTACAGAAGACAAAGAAGTGAGGAAATCAAAAGTTTAGTAAAGTGAAACTGAACAAATTCAATGATAGAGGATCGATTCTATTGCTGTCCATGTGAATAAAGGAGTCAGGAATCGAAATGACGTTAGTGTTGAATGGAGCGCGCAATGTGACCATTGCCGCAGACAGGGAAAATGACGAGCGAATTTCTATGTGAAGGATAAAGAATTAGATATGAGTGAAGGGTATCTAATTGAAGCTTAATCCTAGTAGAGTTTAAATATTAGAAGTGGGAAGCGATAGATAACATGTTTGCGGAGAAATTTTTGAACACATAAGGGTATGAAAAACATAGCATGTATGTTTCTAAGATCATTATGGAAAAGTTCGTGAACTAACCGGAAAGAGTATAGTCTTCCACAATTTGTAAAGATTTTCTCTTCATTTTCGTGTATGAGCTGTGATAGTTAGTGTAAGATGAGCAGGCAAGAAAGTGGTACCAACAGGACGGTCGAAAACTCTACAAATTAGGTGTTTTTCAAAGGATTTCGTCTTGTGTTTCCGAGAAAGTGGTAACTATTTACATGTGTACATACTAGAAAGGATGCGCTTTCCGCAAATATACAAATGTATGGGGGAAACCCCTTTCTGGTTGAAAAATAGGGTGGGTGAGCCGAAACAACGGGGCATTCTCGTGCCCGTTGTTAGACAAATGGCGAGATAGTGCGATGAGGGAAGAGAGGCGCGCGCATGGGGTGAGAATGGCTTCAGAAACATTCTCACCCCCCTTCACAGAAAAAGACACGCAACTACATGAAACGAAATGTGGTTTATCAGTTAGGGGATTGGAGGAGGAGAACATAGGTACCCTTCACTCCTAAGTTTCATTTCCGAATAAAGCTGTAATAAGCAAAAATGGCTCAAAAGCAGGTGCAATTTCAGTGTCAAATTTTTGTATGTAGGAGAGAAGAAACGTTGTGCACTTGTATATGTATGAGTGGACCATATCATGAAGGTGTACTGAAGACTATTTTCATTCATGTAATCAATGGCTGTTCCCTCATTTGAAAACAGTATCCTAGAGCATCTGCAGCACGATAGCGATGACTCATCGCTATCGTACGGTTTCATGAAACTGTTGAACGGTGTGTTTGCAGAAATATATTGCAAGATTTGCTCAGTTTCCATGGCATTTGAAGACCAGTTGGGTATTGCATCAATGGATAGGGCATTGACACTTACTTACCAATATCACAACTCTTACCAAAAGAAAGCAGAAAGGCCCCCCCCTTCCTCCCCCCCCCCGGTCGACACCCTTCACTTTTTGCCCGATAACCCCCTTCACTTTGGCAGGGGCGTTCTCACCCCTATCGCACCTATGTAACAGAGGAGATCATCGCTCTTTTGGGAGCTGATCGCCTTCTCATGCTTTGGAAATAGTGCGAGAAGCGAGTGGACGCAGAATTAGCTACCCCGACCGTCTCACTCTACGTCTACTCACCTCTCGCACTATTTCCACAGCATGATAAGGCGGACAGCTCCGTACAGGGCGATGATCTCCTCTGTTGCCACATGCATGCTGTAGCAGAGACGTGGCTGGCGATGATCTGCTATCCCATGCATCGAGGATGTGAGCTGGCATGCAATCATCGCCTGAAGCGTGGTGGTGAGTTTTGGAGTTCCACGGAGTCCCCTTCGCTGATGCAGATTTCAAGGAAAGAGGCTTTCGAAGGACACTAAGAATTGTTTATGTCATTATCAGATCTTAGTAAACTATTCTGCGGTGGAATAAGTAGTTCCGCACACGCTGGTAGCATCTTTGAAATATATCTTCTTAAAACAGTGTCTCACCTCATTTTCGATCTTGGGATGCTAAGAGAATCTGGACGATGAACGTACTCGATGCGCTGAGTTCAACTACGTATATGATTTCCAATAAAACAATCAAAAAATCTTTTTTAGGGGTCATTCCAACTTGGCGCCGACGAGTTCTTCAACCAGAGAACTACAGCGCGTAGATCCGCCTCATCCTCAAGGCGCACCGCCTGAGATCACACGTGGCGGCCTGTTAGCGATCGATACTCGGCCGATTGGCTGCGGGAATGCTGCCAGCAAGACGCCACGTGTGATCCCAGGCGGTGCGATTTGAGGACGAGGCGGATCTACGGCACTGTACATGTTTTGCCATACATCTCTGCTGATCTGTTCTCATTGCCAAAAACTGCGCCGCAGTCAGAGCCTGCCGAGAAGCGCTTCGTACACCGGTTGAGAATTTGACCAAATTCTCGAGCGGTGTGTATGAGGTGAGCTGTCTTCAAAGTCGTGCCCTTGTGCTGTTCGGACGTCTTGCTAAACAATATTACCTATATACAGGAAGCTCCAAATGTCCGCAGTCAAGAGGGACGTGGCCACGACACGGCTTTAGGCAGAGGTACAGGCGGTCTGCATGCTGCCACTGGTTGTCTGCAGAGTCAGAGAAGCCAGAGGCAGCATAGAGAGCGCCTGTGTCTGATCACGGAGCCGCGCCGTGGCCACGCCCCTCTTGACTGCGGACATTTGGAGCTTCCTGTAGCTTAGGCTCGAACCAGACTCGACGGCGAACAGCAGCGGGGCGCGTCGGCTTCCACGCGCAGCATGCGGATCGATCGCCGCGGCCTCGTCCGGCTTCCTCGGGCGGCGAGCGGCGGCCGCCGCCACCACAAATTAGGTCGACCATACCTTGCGCATTGCAGCGTCGGCCGGCTGCACCGCGCGCCGACGCGCGACGACGCCCTAGGAAGCCGAACCGGCTCGGCTTCTTCGAGCGGCGAGGGGCGTCATCAGGGGAAGGTTTGGTTCATTGAAGAGAAACACTAGTTATTTCTCATTCGTATGAACAACTATAAAAAATAACCCGTATATATTGATGAACAGATGTAAATTTCTTCGTAAATCGTCACTTTCAAACAAATAGGCACCGAAATGGAAGATTTGTGACGAAAGCACACTGTGGAGAACAAAAAGGAAGAAGGAGTCGAAGAAACATTATCAATCGTTAGTACATCAGTGTTTGAATGTGCTGCCAACATGTGTGCTGCCATCTGACCTCAGAGATTAAGGACGGACATTTCTCGCACTTATTGCGGGAAGTGGATTACTGCCTGGGGCGAATCGTCATGGATGTCATGGATCGGCAATCTATTCGCTGGCCTTACATCATTATTGCACTGTTCTCCGTACCTGCTATTCAACATTATGATAGGATTTGGCCCATCATCCCGTTAATTCTCTTAACTCGCTAAATACCCTTAGAAACATTTAAGTCAATTTAAAAGCTTTGAACACTATTCGTGACTCTGTAGAAATGTCTCTAAGCATTTTCTTGTTTGTTATGATCACTCTTCACTATTTTTCGGCTTTCTTTGGCGATACATTTTAGTTTTCGAGTTTGAGGCATAATACGTTGGTGGTAGCCTCTCGCCGCCCCACAACGCCCCAGGAAGCCGAGGGGTCACAAAGCGCGGGCATCGCCCATGCCTCCGCCGCCGAGTCTGGTTCGAGCCTTATTGACGCATCTCGTAAGAATTGCTTTGAGTAAGAAATGCTTTCTGCATAGGTTCTCGGCTACATATGTCATCCTCGTTGTTCACCTTCTCAGCCAAACGTCTATACGCAATCAAAGGCAGTATTACCAAAATTTGTTTTGGAGAAGTATGAAAAACAGGAAAGGAATCTGTATGAGCTGCCGAAAGCGAAGATTTACGGGGGGGAGGGGGCATAGATTATTGTACCTCGTTTGCTGGCTTATTTTTTTATAATAGTAGCGACATCTCTTACGATGTGCTAGGTTTCGCTTCATAGAGCTGGATTTCGTCTATTTTCTGATCACAAAGAAAATTTCAGTGCTGATTTTTGGCGCTGCCAAACGCACTGATTCAGCCCGCAAATTCCAAGAAAAACAGCTACAGAAACACATTTTGACTACGGTTCAAGCTGAAATAAAAAATTATGTCATGTTGTTGATGACTACTGCAAGATTTGTGCGCAAAATCCACCCAAGATCGAAGGTGATGAGAGCTGGATGAGAATACCAAGCCTTACATTTCGGTTTTCACAGTTGGCCTATATCCGGCTTGTTGATGGAATTGCACTACTACTTTGTAGCGCTTTGAATCGAGGTTTTAGAGCACATCTATTCAATGGCTGCTATCCTGACTTCTGGAAGGTTCCTCGAAAACAAATTTAGTAAAAATTGGCCATTATTGGGAGCATGGAGTACCCGTTGTTTTCGCTCGCATATTTCTTGTAATCTAGTTTCATGGGAAACCCCAATATTTCTGGATTCTTGAGCTTTCAGAAATAGCAGTGATTCCCTCCCTGAAGATTAGGTGGATTTTGCAGGAAAAATTGTCACAACAACCAGCTTCTTCCAGAAATTTGTTTCGAGGCCAAATGTTCTAAACCAAAAGCCTACTGGCGAGCCCGGCTTTCATAGGAAGTTACTTCAAACATGTCCCTATTCCGCAAAGGATAGGGAGGAATAGAAACCATCATTGAAACCAACGTGTTCATGGGACTCAGAATTTGTTGATACCTCAGAATCGAATTGAAATCTGTCTCTAAGACGCACCGGAAAGCGCTTGTCTCACATTCTCGTGTTCCACCACGAGTAGGCTATTCTTCGGCAACACAAAGTCGGGGGACGAAAACCGGTCGCGCTCATCGATCCTAGAACGCATTAAGGAAGGGTTATAGTGTGACCAGAGATTTGTCCTCCGATATATCTATGATCAGAACGCGCTCGCACAGTTGTGTGGCAACTAGGACGGGCTATTGATTGTTTCATTTAAGAACAATCCACAAGTCAGGTTTTTATGGGAAGCCAATTCAGAATCTAATGCGCAATTACTTTGAACACTACTTCTTGTAATAACTCAACCACAGTGGGCAAACACGCTTATTCGGTCGCTGCGCTAAGCTAAATCCCCGTTCCACATCTTGGAGCGAGTTCCTCTATCCGCACAACAGTCATTTCTTTTTTCGAAAGGAGCATACTCAACTAATGACAACATAGTTCTGGCGCATACTGCAAGAAATAATTCCCTCGACAGGTTGTCAGATAGGTCTTTGGAGAATCTGGGAAGAATTGCAAGAACAAGGGGCAGTAGAGTGGAAATTGGAGGGAAATTAAGCATGTTAAATTAGGCTGAGAGTGAAGCCTATGTGAGACAATATGGAAAATGAACAGTGGCGAGCCTTACCAGGTGAGCAAGCACCAGAAACACGAATATCGACTTCAGCTTTGTCTTCTGAGATGACAGTATGAACCAGCACGAGTACCACACCACAGAAACGCATCGTCGTATTGAGCGAATGTGGTCGTCCACGCAATGTTACCGCCCCCGCTGGATAGTGGCGCTTCTTTATATCGTCTACATATCACGCACACTCTCTCATCACCCCTTATCTACTGATTCAGTGGTGTCAAATGACTATGCTCGAAAACTAGATTGTTCGAATTCACCTATATTCCATGCTCCGTCTCCATCTATGGTACCAGACTGGTGCCATAATACGATCTCCAGGCGATAAGGGCGTTTGGGAGGTGGGAGGGTCATTTGTACTAGTCGATAACTTCACTGGTCGCTGTTCTGGCATGTTAATGTTAACACTGTTAGTTGATACGTCGCAAAGGTTTCAACTTGTTAGCCGACTATTCTCTTCTAGTTTGCAGTAACCACCTAAAACTACTAATCGTTTTCTTTTTTTTTTGTCAAAATTGGGCTTCATTGTAGGCAACCATCATCCGAACACTGATTAGTGTTCGAAAAAAAGTGTTGTCGGCCTGAACAGGGGAGTAGGACTATGAAATCAAATAATGGACTATGAAATTCTTCAACTCGAGCACAAGACCACCTCTTGCGATGCAGTATGACGGTCACCGCTCCAACCACAACGGAATAGACACCTTGTTCGAACACCTATTCATACTGGGAAGCACTGCTGGCCGATCGTGGAAAATGCTACAGAATGGATTCTCCACGGGTGTCTCTTCCTCTTCTGTCTTGGTGCACTAGACTCGCCGAGGCCATGGAGAATGTCCCTTATCGCATTTCCCACGACATTCCTAGGCAAAATGGCGCCGACGGGAGAACTTCCCACGCAAAACGGTGTGTTCTATACCAAAACTGCGAGCCGATTACGAAGACAATGGTAGCTATAAAAACCACCACAAAATTTCGAAAATTTTAAATTGAAAAAAAAAATTGGCAAGAAGTAGCGGGTAGAAATGGGAATGCTAAGATCCGTGGTAGGGGTGTTATGACAGCATTTTATGGCGATAAAACCTCCAAAAATAAGTTGCAATAGCGCAACGATGATATGATAGGGGAACCTTACGAAGACATGCCACCGCGCCTGCTGTAGTAAAAGTATGGCTTCATGTCGATAATGGGTGTCCTCGTTTTCTTTGAAGTTCTTTGAAAAGAATGGCCTCTCACGCAAATTTTTGGATGATTGTGGTACCAATCTTTGTCAACTCGCACACTTCTCACACTCCCCTCGCAGTCAGCACGGTTGAGAAACTATAGAAAGACAGCCGAGGTTTCGGATCTATTGAGAACCAAAAAGGCGCTTTCACGCCATCATCACGGATTAAATCAGAAATTGCTCTTAATTCCACCTGCGGAAGTACGTTCCAGTAATTGTCATTGCCAATCAGCGAGAAAAGTGGCAGAAATTTTTAGAAGGCGACAACAGCCATCCAGAGGCACAATTATAAGTCGGTCTGCCAAATACATTGATACCGCGATTGCTCGAGAACGGAATTTACAACAGATGGAGAGGTCGTGAGGCTTGAACGATCCCCCCCCCCCCCCGCCTCCGTCGCTCATTTTGCGGTATCGCGATTAGCTCGAAAATTGAGAAAGTATGATTTGCACCGAAACAGAAAAGATCATTGTCGAAAGGAAATCCAGACCGGGGAATCTAACTCCATAACTCACTTTTGAGAAATGGAAGGATGTTATTTCTAATGATAAAATACAACTGAATCTCTCGGAATTAACAAACATCGGAGTGATGTGTAAAACAGGGAGAAGAGAGAGGCATTCCACCTAAGAGATAAAAAGTTTGTATTTGGTCTAACAATCAATTTATGAAATCTTCAACAATTCACTCAACTAGGCTTACACTGCCCATTAACAGCAAGCAAAAAATTTGGTAATGATAGACATGACCGGAGCATTCCAGAGTTTCAACAATACACCAGAACAGTTCACAAAAGCCAAGACGGCAATGAGCCAGCGTTAAACCATGAATACCTCACCCGCCCATAACATACGAAGAACAGCCTTTGATCTTCTCAAGGCAAGCAGAAATGTGTGAAGCAAAAATAGAAAGAAATCAGCAACATGACAGAAAATCTGAACATTTCAAAGAAATAATATTAGGATATTAGCACGTATTCCTCGTTCATCAATTCCTTTCGGGCATTTGGTTCACGGCCGATATCGAAAGCTTCGCCTGGAATTTAAACTCAATTTGAGGAGCACCCCGAATGATGTCTGAGTTCGAAAATACTTTATCGAAGCTAAAAATCCACTTCCCTATGGAGGCATATGCACAACTATAGAGAAATTTGAAAAACCGCAGCAAATTTAAAAGACACCTACGGTCATGTGGCAGAGCAGAACAATGTCATAGGCGAAACAAGATCATTCAATCCTGATGCAGGCATGTGCTCCACATACAGTATTCGAGGTAAAAGACATTATGTACTCTCTAACCTTCACTGTGCTTCCACTTTTTTTCTGACAGCTGTCGTGGTCCTCGTACTTTAGCCAGTCAAACAGCGGGGTAGTGCATCCTGGAGGAACTTCGGCACCCAGTAATTTCTGCTTCAAAACTTGCCTGAAACAATATCACTTTTTGACCTAATTAGTTCTCAACTGCATGCCTTCTCCATTACTAACACATTCGCGACCTTACGCTTTTGGCATGGTGTATCATGCCAAAAGCGTAAGGTGTACCATGTGGGACGCGCGCATTTGAACGCGAGTGGGTCCCGTGCTCAACCGCCTGGGCATGTAGTCCCATGCGGTAGAAGTTCTTCCTCTGCCGCATAACACCTCGAATTTGCGCATATCTGAGACCGATCATTTTCTCTTTCGTAATCGTCAAGAGTGTTTCCAAATGTTTGTTTGTTTCCATTCACTTGATACTGATTTTCTCTTTGATATGTAGCGTTCTTTTTGCAGTATCTTTCAACCACGTATTAAAGAAGTTTGAGCGAAGATTTGTTCTGCCCAGTGCGCATGTAGAACGCTAGAATATTTGTTAGTATACCACTGCATAGGAGTTTGCTAATTATGACTGCTTCACAAAAATATAACTCTGAAAACGGCTTGATCACCCGATTGAGCACGCCTTCCAACGCGCCCCACGACGCGTGTCAACCGGCTGAGCACATTGTCGCGAATGTGTTAAAAACACAGACTGTAAGAACGAGTAGCGCTAAATCTATTCACCCTATCCGCATGTTTCCCTCTTCGGCGCTCCAGTCCTTGGTCCACATACTAATCTTAACAAAATCGGTAATCTCACCAATTTTCTTGCATTAAGATAGCATCAAACCTTGCTTCCTTTCCCGCGAACGTTGCACACAAGTCCACAAATGAGGTCCATATCATCGCCAAACTGTTCTCCAATCATTGCAATCAAAATCTCCAGCCAAATCAAGTCCATAATTTCAGCAGGACGGCCCTTCTCGATCTGTTGCACAATCATATGACATAGAGCTCACATTATAAATTCAACGATTATTGAAGTGTTGTAAAATCGAGCCACCCGTAGTATAGTTATCAGTGGTTACTCATACTTGAATCCTACTATACCACAGGGGGATCAAAAAGTTTCTTTCCGGAAAGGACCACTTGCAGATTAGCTACGGCAGTGAAATTTTAAAGGAAATTATGCATCCCTCGAAGAGCAAAACACTTCATCTTGTCATTTTATTAGACCTATCCAATTTTATAAGAATTTTTGTCACCCGAATATAAACACCGAACGTAGACTTTTTCGCCATTTGTTTTGTTCCGCTGAAGTGCCGTTTCAGATTTTCTAGTCACAGGTGGAATAGTTGTGAGAATGGGTCCGTAAAAGTGAAGGTGGGGAAGAAAAATCGTAATAGGGGGGAGGGGGTACATTTATATGCTGGAGACTTACAAAGTCACGCTTACCCACGACAGATGAACAAAAGCACCACTGGAAAATACTTGGTACTGGCAGCATAGGTGGAAGCCTGAGTAAGAAAGTCGTCCTGAGCATTTGTATATTTAACGATATTAGCAACATTATTTTCGGAAAACTGCAGAAGTCTTGAGGAAGCACGTTTAACTAGTGATGACTAGTGATGAGAAATTGACAGCTCTGCTGAAAAATGTTCGGAGAGTCGAGCAGAAACGAAAGCATGAATGAGAATCAACCCGAGAAAAATGATTTTTTTTCAACGCCTATTTTCAAGAAAAACCTGATTCCAACCGTAAAAGTCTAATGTGCGGACGAGTGAACACAATTTACTGGCTTTTAAGAAAAGTAAACTGTTTGCATAGATTGCGTGACAAGCTCAGAAATGGGTTGCAAATTTCGGGAAAACTCAGACATGCGCAAGTAGGGTCCGCGCCGCGCCCCGTCACGGGCGCATTACTGAACCTTTCTCAGATGAGAGGTCCCCGTGAAATAGAGGAAGATCTGCTCTTTCCAATGCTTTGCAACTTTACCTGATTGCTTCCGAAACAAGGCCGAAATTTCTCCCCAAAGTTGGACAATTTTCGGATTTGGAGCGCGTTTTTGAGGATTCATTGGAGTTCTTTTCCGGATGCGAGGTTGCCAGCGTGTTCATCTCACGATTCTGCGTCGACTGGTACCTAGGTGCTGGATGGATCTTCGTTGGGAAGCTCGGAATGCCGACTGGTGAAATGCTATAACGGGCATTCTCATCGGCTAGACGACGAAGTACAGGAATGGAAGAGACGCAGACAAGGGCAAATGACCGATTGTCATTCCATTATAAATATGGAGTTCCAAAATTTTAGGTGGGAATGCTAGAAGACTTCTTCTTTGTTTAGAATTTAGGGCCGTATTTAGATTTTGTCCAGTAAATTTCGTTTACAAAGCAAAAATTCATCGGTTGCTTCTTGCTCGATACACATCTTTTGAACGATAACTATACCTTGGCTTCAAGAAAACGTTCCTATTTCTGGGAGGTCTAACGAAATCTCATGAAACTTTGCAAGCTATCATTAAGAGCATCACAGCTTCACCCTACATGATGCTCCCAAAAGTGTACAGAAAAATGGAACAGGCGAGCGAGAGCCGGAAAATTTTTGACACCCCTGTAAAAAGCTTGGGTCGCTACCAGGGATGTGCGGAAGTAAAATTTCAAATCCCGTAAAACGTAAAACGGAATGCCAAAAATGGGCGGAAAACGGAAAGCGTAAAACGGAAAATTCCGTACACCCCTGTTCTCCACTCAGGACTCCGCAGAAATAGTGCAGTACAGATTCGACATTCAAGCTGCCCGCTGCATTGAACCGTACATACACTATCAGGAAAGCTCATGGCCAGGGAGTATCCTTCCCTTAGTGGCGAAATTCCAAGAACGAACCAAATGAAACTCTCTGGTAGTTCCCAATGTTCACCGAAAATTATGAACAGGGTCAAGTGTGGTATTGGTAAAAAATCGACCCCGAAGCGACATCCTCTCCCCTGTAGACGGGAAAAATGCGACCACATCCAGAATATTTTATTTTTTTATGCTCTCAGTTATTGTAATCCCAGAACTTAATGAGCTTAAAGTTCTATCTATAAAACAGGCAGTCATTGTCGCGCATGTCTATGTCGCACATCTACACATCCTACTATATTAAAAGATTTGGTCGCTAACGCCCGAAAACGGTTCTGTTACTGCGCGTCGACTCTCAGCGCATTGTCGATACGCAGTGTTGTGACGAGTCTTTTAAAAAGGGGCCCCTGGCCTAAATTTCCACACTGTGCTCTTTTTCGTCCTAGATCTTTATCTTCCTTGTTATAGGGTGGAACTTCCCTAAGGGCCGGCGTAGGTTTTAGGCTACTTTGCACCTGAGGTTATCGATTCGTTTATCGATTATATCGAGTTTATTTATTTTTCGCTATTTTTGCCCCAGGAGCGGTGAAGACATGTCTACTGGGGTATGTCAATACGCTGAACACCAATATGATAACCGTTTCGTACGGCACTATCGATTTATCGATTTTATTGATTTTTCGCTAATTTTGCCCCGGGCGCGGTGAAGACATGGCCACTGGGGTATGTCAATACGCTGGACACGAATATGATAACCGTTTCGTACGGCACTATCGATTTATCGATTTCATTGAGTTTTCGCCAATTTTGCCCCGGGCGCGGTGAAGACATGGATGCTGGGGTATGTCAATACGCTAACTAATAATGTCGATTAACGTGACAACAAAATCCTAGCGACATGGTTTTGAAACGAAGTGGTAGCGCTGTTCCTTGAGGTTTTTCCTTGATTTTGACTGGGCCAGTGGTAAACATGCGCTGGTCTCAGGTAAAGAGACACACGGGTCCATTGGTCGGGATTTTCTTTTGGGTTCAGCTAGCTGGGCCAGTGGTAAAGTAGCGCTGGTCCCATTTAAGATGCAAACGGGTGCATTCGTCAGGACTTTCCGTTGGGTTCGACTGGGGCCAGTGGTAAACAGGTGCCCTTCTCAGGTAGAGGGGCACACGGGTCCGTTGGTCAGAATTTTTCTGCCGGTGGTAAACAGTCGCTGGTCTCTGGTAAAGGGGCACCTGGGCTGTTGGTCACCATTTTCCCTTGGGTTCGACTGGGCCAATGGTAAACAGGCGCCGGTCTCAGGAAAAGGACCACACGGGTCTATTGGTCAGGACTTTCCCTTAGGCTCGACTGGGCCAGTGGTAAACAGGCGCCACTCTCTGGTAAAGAAGCACACGGGTCCGTTGGTCAGGACGTTCCCTTGGGTTCCACTGGGGCAGTGGTAAACAGGTGCTGATCTCAGGTAAAGGGGCACACGGACCGTTGGTCAGAACTTTCCCGCCAGTGGTAAAGAGGTTCTGGTCTGTGGTAAAGAGGCACACGGGTCGTTGGTCAGCACTTTGCCTTGGGTTCGACTGGGCTAATGGTAAAAAGGCGCTGGTCCAGGGTCAAGCGTGTGTCGATAAATTATCAAGGGGAGGGGGTCGTATGGGGGGGGGTGGGGAAAGAGAGGGGGTCGTAAGGGGGGTCGTGGTCGGGAAGGGGGTGCCTTAGTGTGGAACAGGAAGTAGAAAAAACGGAAGAAATGGGACACTGAATTATGCATACACAGAATTTGTTTTGACGTGATTAAACGACTTTAACAGTATGATTTGAATAGTGAAAAGTGGGGGGTTATAGGCTAAAATTTTCGCACGTACGTACTGAAAGTCCTACCCAGTCCTGCAGGCCGGTAAAAAGTTATTTTATGGATCCTACCAAGTAGTGCTCCACCCCCAAGTTTCAGATCTCCAGATTCAAGAGGAAAGATTCAGCACGGGAATTACAGAGATGAGGTTTCATCGATAAAAATGGCCTTTTTTCCATGTTTTTATCGACGGAGTTGAATCGCGGTGGAAGCAGCTGCGGAAAAACGAGCTGTACAGCCTGCAAAAGCAAACCTTCGATTATTAGAAACCTGAAAAAAATTGGGACCTCAACGGGCCAGATCTTCTGATATTCGTGTCTGACTACAACCATGTCTCTGAACGAGTCAAAATTTTAGGCTGAAATTTTCCCACGTCCGCACTGAAAGTCCTACCCAGTCCTCGACCCTTATAAACAGTTACTTCGTGCTTTACGGCCGATCATCTCGAATCTACTAGAAGCGCGTGTCATTTTACGCCATGCAAAAATTCTAGCCTCGGAGGGGATCGAACCCTTGGCCATATCGATGATGTGTATGGTTGTTTTTCGTGACGAATACGAAGGTATTTCGTTTAGAAACTCTGTACGGACGCTTTCAGACTGAAATTCGCTCATCGCACACGCTTTAACCCTCAGCAAAAATTTTAGCCTCGGTAGGGATCGAACCCTTCACCATGTAGATGATGTATATAGATGTTTTTTCTTGATGTGTTCGAGCCTCATTAGTTACGTAAGCAATATTGCATAGTTAATGCACGTTTTTTGTCCACCGCGTACATTTCAACGTTTTCCAAAAAACTAGTTAGATACAAAAGAGCCTCTTTCTCCTTCCTACGCTCTGGCTCCACCACACCTCTCGCAGTACGAACACCTGAAATGAGATATCTAAATATATAAATTCTGCAAGCATAGAAGGAAATTTGTGTGCAAAGGGAGGGGGGTCGTATTTTTGGTGGCTCAAAGGGGAGGCTTGTATGGGGATCGACTTTTTACCATCATCACGCTTGATTCCTGCGCTGGTCTCAGGTAAAGGGGCACAACGGTCCGTTGGTCAGGACTTTCCCTTGGGTTCCACTGGGGCAGTGGTAAACAGGTGCTGATCTCAGGTAAAGGGGCACACGGTCCGTTGGTCAGAACTTTCCCGCCAGTGGTAAAGAGGTTCTGGTCTGTGGTAAAGAGGCACACGGGTCGTTGGTCAGCACTTTGCCTTGGGTTCGACTGGATCCCGCCAACCGCCAACCCCATGGATTACCCCCCTCTCAGATCAGGCAAAAGTCCAGACATAATTTGCGCACCCACCCCATTTATCTCGCCAACCTCGTGGATTACCTCCCCCTCTAGAATCTTAGGCAAAAGCCCAGACAGTAGCTTGCGCACTCACCCAATGTATCTCGCCAACCTCGTGGACTATCTCCCTTTCCAGAAACTCAGGCAAAAGCCCAGACAATAATTTACGCACCCATCCCACGTATCGCGCCAACACCGTGGATTACCTCCCTTTCTAGAAGCTTAGGCAAAAGCCCAGACAATAATTTGCGCACCCACCCCTTGTATCCCGCCAACCGCCAACCCCATGAATTACCTCCCTTTCAGATCAGGCAAAAGCCCAGACAATAACTTGCGCACCCACCCCATGTATCTCGCCAACCCCGTGGATTACCACCCCTTCTAGAATCTTAGGCAAAAGCCCAGACAATAATTTGCGCACCCACCCCATGTATCCCATCAACCCCGTGGATTACCTCCCCTTTTAGAAGCTTAGGCAAAAGTCTAGAAAATACCTTACGCACCCACCTCATGTATCCCGCCAACCTCGTGGATTACCTCCCTTTCCAGAAACTCAGGCAAAAGCCTAGACAATAATTTACGCACCCACCCCATGTATCTCGCCAACCCCGTGGATTACCTCCCTTTCTAGAATCTTAGGCAAAAGCCCAGACAATAATTTGCGCACCCACCCCATGTATCCCACCAACCACGTGGATTACCTCCCCTTTTAGAAGCCTAGGCAAAAGTCTAGAAAATACCTTACGCACCCACCTCATGTTTCTCGCCAACCTCGTGGATTACCTCCCTTTCCAGAAACTCAGGCAAAAGCCTAGACAATAATTTACGCACCCACCCCATGTATCTCGCCAACCCCGTGGATTACCTCCCTTTCTAGAATCTTAGGCAAAAGCCCAGACAATAATTTGCGCACCCACCCCATGTATCCCACCAACCACGTGGATTACCTCCCCTTTTAGAAGCTTAGGCAAAAGTCTAGAAAATACCTTACGCACCCACCTCATGTTTCCCGCCAACCTCGTGGATTACCTCCCTTTCCAGAAACTCAGGCAAAAGCCTAGACAATAATTTACGCACCCATCCCATGTATCCCGCCAACACCGTGGAACACCTCCTCAAGTACCCCACCAATCTCATGGAGCATCTTTGTTTCCTGAGCTTAAGCGAAAAATAACCAATAACTTATGCTCCTGCTCATTTATCCCATCAACCCTGCTGATCATCTCTCTTCCCTAGGATACGTGAATTTGAATAGTCAGCGAATTCAGTTCATTGTTTTGTAATTTCTTAATCACTTCTTAATCATCACTTGGAACTTTTTTGGTTTAGTATAAATGAGCCACGTCGTGTCGGTGAATATCGATGAGGAATGACAAAGATGAGTGGTGGAAATAGGCGCTCGTGATGCTTATTCTCTTCTCACAATAATTTTTTCTTTCAGCTTTTGTTCAAAACTTTGGAAAAGTATAAAGTTTTTAGAATAAGTTCGGTTTGAATTAGAAGGATGGGATAGTCACATACAGTGGTAATGCTGAGGGTGTGTGTATGATTGGCTTACTGAGTTATTGACTGAGTAATTTGTACAATACAAAAGCAGTTGTGTTCTGTATTTCACGCAGTCCTTGGTATGCTCGCTGCTCGCGAAAGACAGAGATAGAAGGAACAAAACGAATTGTTCCACGTATTCTGTGAGTTACCTTCTCTCATTCGCTACGCTACGTGCACTTTTTGGACTGAATAATATTATAGCTATACATATACAGTTGTGAAATAGTGTAGCTCGAGTTGAGGGCGTGAATCTCACACAACCTGTTGGTGCGCACGAAAAACCACACCGGGCCAATATTTTCACACTTTGGAAATTAGCACAATAACGTGGCTTACGGGGCCGCTAGTTTATATAAGCAACTGGAGTGACGAAGAAGTCGTATTCATGTTCAAACAGGTCTAGGGTTCGATCCCAGCCCGTGACTGAGTAATTTTTGCGAAATGGAAAAATACATGCGTAGCAGTCGGACGTCAAGTATCTATGTGTACAAACAAAAACAAATTGTCAGGCCGTTTTTTGAGCTGTGAAAGTAGCGTGAGTGATGTTAAATTTGGGTGAAAATTCGTTGGTAAAAAGCTAGGAAAATTGTCATTTTTACCAATGGAATAAAACTCCTCCCAGGTAACTTTGAGGGCTGAAATTTTACATGAATATAGAGATCGACTTCCTCTTTCGAAATCATTTTCAAGGTTTTGCTAGTTTTCAAATGTACGCTAAAAAAGGCATGGAAGAAAAACCTGGCAAGTTTAAGAATGTTTGTTAATCTGAGACCAATAACTTTATGACTGCTCTGCATGAGGAAGCAGCTCCCACGCATTACGATAGAGGAAGGTTTGCTCTTCCTTATGCATAGGGTCGTCTTTTACAGGACCTTCTGATTTTGTCAGTTTTTGGGTATCAACATACCTCAAATTTGACAAATTTTGCAGCTATGCCTTATGTGGTCTTATCGCTATAAAAAATTTCCAATGAACGAGAAGCCGTGAGATTTTGCATCATCATAGCTTTGATTCTCGGAAACCGCCTCCGCAGCTTCGGAACACCATGTGATGTCCAGAGGTCCTAGGACACCACCCACGGAATTGCATTTTGAGCTACGTATTTATTGGACCCTAGGAGTCGATTTACGACCAAATAAAGCGTCCAAGCTTAAGTAGAAAGTGTTCGCCGACGATTTTACGCAAGTTATTCATGGTACTAAAAGAAAGTGTTTGCAACCACCTATCCTCGCGAGGAATCGAACTTGGAGCCCGTTGATAAAAGAAAACGAACTTCTCTACCTTGCTGTTATCATACTACCCTATTCAGGCAACCCCTCCCCTTCTCCCCGAGGCGACCCCCTTTGCAAATTACCATCGTACGCTCGACCCTGATTATGAACAATTTCCACATTATATGTTACTCATTGGATATTATTCATCCCATGCCTACCGTTAAGAAAGACATTTAAAAAAAACAAGTAGGTTTATTCGATGCTCATGGTGAGGGATGGAGCGAGCTTCTATGTAGCTGTATAAACACTACGTCACTAAACAGGGACTATTAGACAATACAATGATCCTAGAGGAAACTCCAAACGGCCAGGTGAATACGGATCAATTACACGTCACGGCTGCGTTAGGCAGATAGCATCAGAGAGCACGATCAAAGCACTATCCGATCGATGAGTCCAGCAAACAGAAAGAGTGGCATGCCGCTTAATGGCAGTGCTCCTATTCACCCGACTGTTTGGAGTTTGTCGTAATCATTCTTCGTAAATACGTACAACAGCTTCTTAGAGAAGCACTTTGGCTGAGATGTTTTCGTGTGAAGCTGTCCAAAAATACTATAAAATGATTAAAGTGACTCAACACTATAAAATGATTAAAATGATTCAACTCACAGTGATAAGCCATCGTCCTCCCTTCAAGTTCTCAGGTACTTCCCACATTGGCTGAATCCCATACTTGAAAACGTTATAGTCGCATAGACAGTTGAGTCCGGATGGGGGACGGATGTTATTGTAGAGCCTTAACAACAAACACCACATAGCATTAGGCTGATTGAATACTAAGAAACTGTAGACTGAACACTAAAAAACTGTCAACTCCAGAAAATCTCTGATTTGGTGGTAAAACTCACGCCCAGAATTCCTCCACAGTGGAAAAGGTGCATACAGGCTTAAGACGATCTTCCCAACTTGCTTGTCTGTCATCGTTTAAGTACCAGTACGTCCACTTCTGCTTCAGCGGGTGAAGAGCCTGCGATAATGATGATGTAAGAATGAGTCAAGGTTTGATTGGGAAAAGAATAACTCAAGAACTGTGAAAACGTAATGATACCCTTGGCTCAGGTACAGAAATGAACTGCTCCTTGTCCTTCGTCTGCTCCTCTACCACATCATTCTCATGGATCTCTCCATCGGCCATTTCTTGACAAAGATAGAGACACTAGAAAAGCTCAGAGTTGAAGCATAGGAAGCAAACCCATTTCTGATCTAGCTGATAAAATATCAACAAAACAATGAGCGGACGGAATGCCAAAGCCAAAATGATGTGCGACTCAAACAGTGGCATCGATGTTTAAAGGACGCGTCAAATTGCAGCCGTTTTCGATTCGGGCGCGGAAATTCCCTAAAGGGGAAGGCATGCTTGGCGACAGCGATGTTGTCGCGGGTTGTTGGCACGATGCTAGCGACGCGATCTACCGTTGGCCGCCCATTCTTCACGAAAAACTGCACATTTTTATGGGGTCCAGCCATTGAAAGTCAGGGCGTCGTGATGACCGAGCATGGCATGGGAGCGATGTGTCCCCGATGTCATCGCGCGGGATAGCTGTCACATTTTCACGAAAGGAGCGGACAGCCAAGGATGGTGTGAGCTAAAACGGCGGATTTTGAACAGATTGTGATTGCTCCGCGACGCGATGGTCGTCAAGCATGCCTTCCCCTTAAAGGCAGAGGGCCATCTCGTTCTGCCTGTTGGATTTACCAGCATATCCTAGACCTTCTCATCATGTTAATCCCTGGGATGTACATCAACAGGCACAGAGGCGACGAAATCCCCATTTTTGAAAGGCTCGAACTGGATAAAAATTTGGAGCCCGGAGGCGGATCGCTCCAAGCTGTGTTGGCTGCCTGCCACGGCTGCCGCGTTGGTCAACGAGTCTTGGCGTGTCCAATCGATAAGATCAACGGCTTCACATGTCAACCCGGGTTGGCAAACTGTTACAGACCCCGTCCTGGAAGACAGGTTTATAGACCATTCTGAGACAATTTATGTATACCGTTGGAACCATCGCGCCGAGTAGATGCAGAATCTGCTGTTTGCTGAACTACGAAAATGAAGTGGACCCCTGCCTTTAACACTCAGACACTCGGCCGAGCGGCGTGCGAATTCGGTTTTCCGGCTGAGCGGCGTGCCAATATTTTTGGGCGTGGCTTAGCACCGGCTGAGCGGCCCGCAATGATAGCGCACCGGTTGAGCGGTCTGCGATTAAACGAAGCAAGAGCCGAAATCCTCGACTCGGAGCTGAGGTGCGCGTGGTGAAGTACAGACTCAGCACATCGTAAATGTGAGATGAACACAAACCATGATGGCTTACCTGCAGAGAAAATGAAAACATCTTCGCGAACACGCCTGGCCGAGTGCGCGCCGGTACGAGTTTTGCTTGGCAATAAAGCCATTGCGGTGTGTGGTTTGGCGCAAAGGTATAGTCTGTCCGAAACGACGAGTCCGCCCACGCACGCGGGGATCGAGAAGCTGCCACGTTTGCCAGTGCTCCACGTCTTCATCCCTGATCTGCGCATCACGTTTCATCGTTATCTTCATGGTATTCACCAATGATTTGGCTGTGACGTGGACGGCGTGGCAGCCAACACCATCCGTGCCAGCCGCGCCGCCTCTCGATCCCCGCGTGCGTGGGCGGACTCGTCGTTTCGGACAGACTATGGTACGAAATGCGTTCAGTTCACAGGGTTTCGTGGCAGGACGCACAACCCGACATCGGAGCACTCGTCCGCGCGCGAACACGGCCAGGCGTATTCGCGACGACAGTTCCAGTTTCTCTGAGGTGAGCCATCATTGTCTGTGTTCATTTCACATTTATGAAGAAGCCATTATCCGTAACAGGGTCATCAAATTAACCATCGCATAGTACGCTTTGCAACCAGCCGGCGGCACCGTTTCCTGCTGATGTCGACCTAGCACGCTTGGCAATCGCTAATATGAACCTATCCTTCTTGTTTAGGGATCGTTTTCGTCGGATTTGCATTTATTCATGCTAACTGTCTACGACTGCTGCTGAAAAGGGCACTATTCCAATTGTTCTGCCCCAAAATCTCAAAATCAAAAATTTCCTTGAAACTTAGTCCAGAGAGGTTATTTGACATGCTGATCACGAATATCATACTCATTCTGTGTCGCAACTCCATTTGGGTAGAGTTGCGGTAGGGTTAGGGTAAGTAAGGTATCTCACGGAATCACCTGAATTTTTGTCTACAGGGCTTATTTGAAATGCTGATTACGAATATCACATTGATTTTGCAAGTGGAAAGCAATTTTAAGGTTTTTCTGTGGATGGTACTTGCCCCAACCCTACCGTAACCTTACCCAGATGGGGTTGCGGCACCGAAGCAGTGTGAAATTCGTGATCGGCATATCAAATACCCCCCCCCCCCCTATACAAAAATTCAGGTGATTCCGTGAGATACCTCACTTCGCCTAAAACTACCGTAACCTTACCCAAATGAGGTTACGGCACAAAATGAGTGTGATATTCCTGATCAACATGTCAAATAACCCACTGCACAAGGTCTCAGAGGAATTTTTGATTTTGAGATTTTGGGGCAGAACAAGTGGAATAGTGCCTTGACTCCTTCTCAGGTCTTTTCAGCAGCAGTCGTAGACAGTTAGCATGAATAAATGGAAATCCGACGAAAACGATCCCTAAACAAAAAGGATAGGTTCATCTCAGGCAAAAATGTCAGGAAATGCGGAGGACGATAGCCCTCATTTCTTAAAGGTCCACCTCATTCTCGTGGTTGAGCTAGTGGCAGATTCTGCATATCCTCAACATGCTGATTCCAGCGGTATACAAGAATTGTCTTAAAACAGTCTTTAAACCCGTCTTCCGGTAAGGGATCTGTAACAGTTTGCTAACCCGAGTTGATGTGTGAAGCCGTTGATCTTATCGGTTGGACACGCCACGACTCGTTGGCCAACGTTGCAGCCGTGGCAGGCAGCCAGCACAGCGATCGAAATTTGGAGCGATCCGCCTCCAGGCTCCAAAAATGTAGCCAGTTCGACCCTTTCAAAAATGGGGCCTTCGCCGCTTTTGAGCCTGCATGTACCTTAATGGGATCAACATGCCGAAAAGGTCTAGAATATGGTGATACTTCCAACAGGCGGAGCGAGGTGGACCCCTGCCTTTAAGGAAGTTCATTGGTCATGCGGTGACCGCCTGCTTCGGGAAATGCGGAGGACATAGTCGAGGGGTGGGACCTAAGCCCGAAAAACCATCGGGACTTGCGGAAGATGTAGTCGGGGGGTGCGACATATCTCCGAACTTTGATAAAAGCCTCGGATGGGTGCGGAGGAACATGGCAGGTAATCTGAGAACCCCCCGAAGGTCAGACATCACAGAGCAGTGAGTTCTGCCTATTTTCTCACTACTTGTTGCCCTGCACTCCATATTTCTCCTATAATAACGTATAATACGCCTTTTATAATCATAATCACTCTTGAAATTTCTCTTATAATAACGTTTATTGAGTTTCTTATTGTCATATTCACTGCAGAAACAGCATTCATTGTTTAATTGGCCCATCTGCGG
Organism: Ancylostoma caninum; assembly: GCA_037903475.1. Classification (NCBI taxonomy): domain Eukaryota; kingdom Metazoa; phylum Nematoda; class Chromadorea; order Rhabditida; family Ancylostomatidae; genus Ancylostoma; species Ancylostoma caninum. The sequence goes on along the minus strand of JBAJFG010000619.1, from coordinate 179,677 downwards.
CCTCAAGAAGGACGCAGCGCGACCGCGCCACGCGCGCCGGGTTGGTGTGGTCTCTAGGGTCTTTTCCTCCCGATTTGGTCGAAAATCCTTAGAATCGAGTAGAAATGCTGTAAGAAATTGCATAACAGAAGCAGTATACATAAATTATGGCTCGGCGCGGCGCGAGTGCGCGACGTCCTTCTCGAGGCCGCCGATGGGCCAACGCCATTGACGTCCACTTTATATAATGCTCGGTTAAACCATTTTCCGAGCCTTTTCCTGACTGATCCGGACGAAATGTCCGACAACACTCTCGCCATAGAGGGCACAGAGAAAATTTTTATCGGTTGATAGCGGCAGTTAGCTGCTTCAATTTTGGCTTCAACCAGTCAGGTCCTATTCCTTTAGGGATCCGTATCTCTGTTAGAGTGCTACTTTTTAACAAGTTTAAACAGGTAAAAGTAAGGTATGAATAGCCATCTCCCGATATAATGTGAATGTCGAACACTCCATCAAGTATAGATCCGTAGCCTGTAGATCCAAGATCATTTAAGATGAAGAACTGGAGTGTTGAGCAACAGTACCTGGACACTGCTTTAAAGGCTGTGTCCAGGCAAAACCTTTGAGCTTCAGTGCTCATCAGATTATGATGGCGGGTCGGCTCCGTAGGCAATTGCCAAAGTTTCAGCGAAAAAGTCGCAGAAATAAGCGAGGTATCCGCCTTAGACCCAGTACCCAAACCCATCTCGAGTACCCAGCCCGCCCATCCGGCGTCTGCCATTTTGCGCGTGGAATTGGCGTAAAGTGGAGAATCGTTGGGAAATATTAGACTGATTGTGGCGGCGTCTCTCTACTGTGGTTGATTCATCTATGTGTATGCGTCTCAAATTTGCGTATGTGTTTCAAAGGTTCAGATACTGTTGCACAACACTCCATTCCTTCATTTTGGGCGATCTTGGATCTACAGTTTACAGGAGCATACTTGATTGTGTTCGACGATGACATTATGTTGGGAGATGGCTATTCATACCGAAACTTACTTCTTCTTGTTAAAACTGGCCAAAAAAGGCCTGACCAAGTAGTACTTTAGCAGAGATTCGGACCCCTGAAGGGAAAGGAACTGACTGGTTGAAGCTAAAATTGAAGCAGAGAACTGGCCCTATCGATCGATAAAAAATTTCTCTGCGCCCTCTACTGAGAGAAAGTCGGACATTTCGTCCGCATCAGTCAGGAAAAGGCTCGGAAAATGGTTTTTCCGGGCATTTTGTGATTTTTCAAATTCATATCTGGTCAGAATGAGCCAAGCTGGCCAAGAAACCACAAAAATCCAGTGCTTGAAAATTTTGCCTGGACACTGCCTTTAAGACAAATCTCGCACGTTCTAGCTCGTTGGTCCTGGGATTTTTAGCTACGTGACATTGGAAGTATGTGGAATTCATGCGTTCGAGGGAGGGAGGTGAAGAGGCTCCCAAGGCTTGCTGACAGTCGTAGCTTGGCTTGAGAAACTACCTAAATCTAATCTGTATATATAAAAGCGAAAGTGTGTGTGTGTGGTGTGTGTGTGTGTGGTGTGTGTGTGTGTGTGGTGTGTGTGTGTGTGGTGTGTGTGTGTGGTGTGTGTGTGTGGTGTGTGTGTGGTGTGTGTGTGTGGTGTGTGTGTGTGTGTGTGGTGTGTGTGTGTGTGTGTGTGTGTGTGTGTGTGTGTGTGTGTGTGTGTGTGTGTGTGTGTGTGTGTGTGTGTGTGGTGTGGTGTGTGGTGTGTGTGTGTGTGTGTGTGTGTGTGTGTGTGTGGTGTGTGTGTGTGTGTGTGTGTGTGTGTGTGTGTGTGTGGTGTGTGTGTGGTGTGTGTGTGTGTGTGTGTGTGTGTGTGTGTGTGTGTGTGTGTGTGTGTGTGTGTGTGTGTGTGTGTGTGTGTGTGTGTGTGTGTGTGTGTGTGTGTGTGTGTGTGTGTGTGTGTGTGTGTGTGTGTGTGTGTGTGTGTGTGTGTGTGTGTGTGTGTGTGTGTGTGTGTGTGTGTGTGTGTGTGTGTGTGTGTGTGTGTGTGTGTGTGTGTGTGTGTGTGTGTGTGTGTGTGTGTGTGTGTGTGTGTGTGTGTGTGTGTGTGTGTGTGTGTGTGTGTGTGTGTGTGTGTGTGTGTGTGTGTGTGTGTGTGTGTGTGTGTGTGTGTGTGTGTGTGTGTGTGTGTGTGTGTGTGTGTGTGTGTGTGTGTGTGTGTGTGTGTGTGTGTGTGTGTGTGTGTGTGTGTGTGTGTGTGTGTGTGTGTGTGTGTGTGTGTGTGTGTGTGTGTGTGTGTGTGTGTGTGTGTGTGTGTGTGTGTGTGTGTGTGTGTGTGTGTGTGTGTGTGTGTGTGTGTGTGTGTGTGTGTGTGTGTGTGTGTGTGTGTGTGTGTGTGTGTGTGTGTGTGTGTGTGTGTGTGTGTGTGTGTGTGTGTGTGTGTGTGTGTGTGTGTGTGTGTGTGTGTGTGTGTGTGTGTGTGTGTGTGTGTGTGTGTGTGTGTGTGTGTGTGTGTGTGTGTGTGTGTGTGTGTGTGTGTGTGTGTGTGTGTGTGTGTGTGTGTGTGTGTGTGTGTGTGTGTGTGTGTGTGTGTGTGGATCGGGACCAAATTTTGCATGTAGGTTCTTCGGGGGCCGGCGGAGGTTATAGGCTACTTTGCACCTGGAATTATTATCGATTGGCTTATCGATTATATCGATTTTATTGATTTTTCGCTCTCCTTGACCAGGGACTAGCGAGGACATGCCTACTGGGGTATCTCAATGCGCTGGACACGAATACGACAATCATTTTGCGCCAAATTATCGATTTACTCATTTTATTGATTTTTCGCTATCTTTTCCCACGGGGTGGTAAAGACATGTCCACCGGGGTATCTTAATGCGCTGATTACGAATATGGCAACCATTTTGTATGACACTATCGATTTATCGATTTATTGATTTTTCGCCATTCTTGCCCAGGAGGCGATGAGGACATGTCTACTGGGGCATGTCAATACGCTGAACACGGATATGGCAACCATTTTGGGCGAAATATCGATCTATTGATTTCATTGATTTTTCGCTATTCTTGCCTACTGAGCGATAAAGACATGTCTACCGGGGTATGGCAGTGCGCTGAACACGGATATGATGACCGTTTTGACCGAAATATCGATTTATCTGTTATATTGATTTTTCGATATTCTTCCGCACGAGTCGATGAAAACGTGCCTTCTGGGACTTCCCGAAACGCTAAACGTGGATATTGGCATCAGATTTAAATGGCCGGGAGAAATTGAACACCCGAGCGAAGCCGGGTACACCGTCTAGTCTGTTTATATAAAAGTGAAAGTTTATGTGTGTGTTTGTGTATATGTTTGTATGTTCCGAATATAAATCGCGGAGCATGAACCAATCTAGACCAAACTTTGTATGTAGGTACTTCATTGGCCGGTGGAGGTTATAAGCTACTTTTTGGCCCAGAATATCGATTGGATAGTCGATTGTATCGATTTTATTGATTTTTCATTATTTTTGTTCAATGGGTCGCAGGGACATGTCTACTGGGGTTCTCCAGTATGATGAACACGAATATGACAACCATTTTGAGCGAAGGTATTGATTTATCGATTTTATTGATATTTCATCATTTTTGCTCCGGCGTCGATGAGGACATGTCTGCTAGGGTTTTCCGACACCCTGAGCACGGTTATAGCAACCGCTTTAAACGAAAATATTGATTCATCGATTTTATTGATTTTCATGCCTTCTTTTTGCAGGGGTCGGTAAGGGCATGTCCACTGGGGTTCTCCAATACGCTGAACACGAATATAACAAGCGTTTGCAAGTGCCTATCTATTGATTTATCGATTTTACCGCCGTCGTTCAACCATTTACTCCATCCTCCCCTGCACTATTGTGCGCTCCAGTGGTAATCAGGTGTTGCTCAACCTGTAGGAGACGTATCATGTTGGAATTTTGACTGTAGATGCGCACTATACCAACACGTATCCCCCAAAGTGGCTCACTTCGTTTTTGAGTAACCGTCTTCGTTTTTGAAAAAAAAAAACGTCAAAATAGTCGAAAAATGGTTTTTGACCATTATTTGACCATTATTGATGGTTTTTTTTTCAAAGAACGAAGACTGTTTCTCAAAAACGAAAGATGCCACTTCAGGGGAGAGTTGATACCACCTAGGCGCATTTATTGGAGTTGACAGCGTATCGGAACACTTCTTCAAACGAGAGGAATTTCCTGGGAAAGTTGCGGGTTTGGGAAAAAAACACGCTCCAACGAAAATTTCTTGTATCTGACAGTCCTATAACAAGTTTCGACGAGTTCTAGCGGGATCAAACAGTTCCGTACTGAGATCGGTTTTCCAAGGATTTTAGCTCGAATTTGAGATGATTTAGGCTGTCTTCGCTAAATGGTACTCATTTCTTGCTGAAACATCATTCGTCATCTTACTTCATCTTTCCTGAAAGAACCCTAGTATCTAGGTACTTAGTAGCCCATTTCGAAATCCGATCGAACTTAGTACTCCCCAAGCGACACTGACCACCTAGTGCTGTGCCCTGTACATCGGTCGCTTTCACTTCCTGATGTGGATGTGAAGTCCTGCATATAGCCCATAGCTCAGGCTTGACACTATCACACTGCCTTTTCATCTCAACGATGACGTATTTCTTGGAGGAAAAAAAGCTTCAACACAGTGAGGAAACCAAAATTTAGACGGGTCGCTATTACAATACAAAGCGTACCGAATTCTTTGAAAAGAGTATCTACTACTCGAGTGAGAGTAGGAGAAGGACCATCGAGTAAGAAGGACTACTTCTTTGATTGAGCTGCTGAACTTTTATCCTTATGGAAATCTAATTCTTGGTCATTTTCACTTTCTCAATCCATTATAAAATTAACGTTTGGATTCAAATCCTGAAATTCCTGCGTAGGGATAAAGCAATAAGGTATGCGCAGAGCCATTTACTGATAAATTCAATACTGGCCTATTTTTCCCTGCCCCTCACATGAACGAACGTTATTTCCATTACTTTTCAATAACATTGTTCTGGCATGGTCGCTGTAGAGCTAGGAATACGCTGACATTGCCATCCTCAATATAACCTGGCTGATGGCGACAACACCTGGGGAATTATCACATTCCCAGGGCCAGGTTGGTATGCATTGGCATTGGAGCTGGCAAAACGCCAGAAATGTCTTCATTTAAGCTGCTGCCGTCGAGTAGTTATCTCGTACGGGACACGCACTCTTTGTCGCCTAGTGCTTGCCGTCCCGTTCGAACGAAGGATGCAACTTTGCACAAGGGAGTGCTTCATTTCAGGTGCTGATTACATTGATGGACATTATTGGACCTTGTTGGCAGTAGGATATCAAAGTTCACCTACTGTAAAGGCAGCACCCGTCGAAATCCTCTAAGTTGAAGTCGCGAGCACCTTGCTTTTCGCGAATACAGCTCCCTCGCATGCTCCAGCGTACACTCGCAACGGTCTTTTCGAACAATTCCGAACGCGTTCTACGTGGCGGGACCCACAAGTGTCAAACGGAGCGCGCCTAGTCGCAAGGGGAACAGTACCCCGATATCGTGAGTTCCTCGTGTGCTTCACGCCATTTCACTTTTCACTTTGCAGCATATGCTTTCGCTATGAGTGGTCGACGTGGAGATCTCAGTGCCCATTCTATTCGCACAGCAGAAGATTTGGAAAAAATGGATGAGTTACAGTGTCTTCGATTCGCCGTGTCCTCCCGCAGTACTGCCTGAGATCACACGTTGCCTCTTCCAACCGGACGCCAAGTGTGATCTCAGGGGGTGCTGCGGGAGGACACGGCGAATCGAAGACACTGTACTCGCTCTTAGCGAAAGCGAAAGATTTCTAGTGCTATTCTAAGGTATTGCCGCGAAGCATGTCACTTACGCTTCGAAAGTTGAAATTGAAGATAGAAATGTTGCTCAACCTACGGATTGTAAGGATCATCAACGTAAAAATGAGCGCTCATTTGACGATGTTGAAAGGCAACGCTCAGTTGTAATAGCTGGCCTACTTGAACCGGCTGTAGATTTGCTGGAGCAAGATAGAATGAATTTCGAATGGAGGAATGTTTGGGTACTGTTTGAGGAATTGAGTGTAAACTCTTCCCCGGTCAGTGTACCGCTTTGGGATCCCGAGCGGTAGTCACATCTGCTAAAGCTAGTCTTTCTACAGTCTTTCTAACATCTCGCTATCAGCAGGCATTACTGCGCTGTGCGCGTAAGCTGCGAAATTCATTGGAGAAAATGTAGTCGTGGTAGATTTCTTTCCACCTCCACAGTTTCCACACAAATCAGTTCAAACTGAGATGATCGCAAGGTAGCCAAATGATTGAAAGAGTGTGCACATTTGTCATAAACTTCATATTATCAACCTTTACCACCCTCCAAAAGTTGGGATTCACGATTGCTCAGACCTGATAGACCATCTTGATTTGCTATTATTTGTCACTTCGATATCATCCTTCTGGGTGACTTCAATCTGGGCACTGACTAGTACATCAGCCTTTTGTTGGGCGTCAAAATTCCATTAGAAGGCTAACCTACGCAAAGAGCAACGAGAAAGGTAGAACTTAGAAGTAAATCCAACAAAATTGATTCTGCTGATGGTCACAACGCTCGATCGGAAGCTCCTACCATAGCTAGCCCAGACGAGCGACATCTGTACGCACTTAGCATTTTGCTACACTCTGCAAGATCACCATCGTTCTCAAAATTAGCGTATCACATGTACAGTCTGTTCACCTGGAGCGCACACTGCAGGTCGAATCGAAACGAGAGGCCGATCGCTTGCTGCTAACGAATAGAGAGTTGACCGGCCAATTTTGCCAAGCCGTCGCCCCCGATTGCGGTAAGTGCTCCAGGAGAACAGACTATATACATACACATAAGAAATGTATTTCCCGATGCAACACGATGTCCACTAGCAGTCAAGCGACCATAACCTTCACATACTGGATGCCTGTGAGAATTAACCTCAAATTTTATACTTTTCTTCTTCTTTTTCCGTTTTCAGTCAGTATTTATTATGAAGATGGCGCATAGGTAGTAAAACATCATAGTTCAACTGAGATACAAGACGTCGAAAATCAAAACAAATAAAATAGAAAATGAACACCATAATGATCGAACATATTCCTATATTTCTGCAAGTTTGAGATACATAGAAGTCAGCGCAACCAGTGAAATTTGCGAGAGTGATCTGAGGGTGTACTTGATTTTTCGATATGTTATGTACGAGATTCGTGTAGAAGGAAACTGGAAGAAACGGATGTGCGCTTAAGAGAAAAACTGCACACGACTACCTCACAGATTGTCATCACCACAAAGAACTGACTACCTCAGATGGGTGGGGGAGGACGGTCATGAGGGCCCAAAAGGGGAACCGGCCGCTCGACATTCTGACAACTGATAAAATTATTGAATTGTACTAAAATGACTAAAAGACATAATTATAAAAATAAGGAAACACAAGGGGAAGGAAACTGGGAAACCCTGGCTATTAGTATAAGTTTTCTTTTTAAATAAAGTTTGATATCCCACTTTCTCCTCTCTAATCATAGCTGCTATGAAGGTATGCACATGAAAGAATATAGTGGCTTCGTTTCGACGATGAGTTCCCGCGACAGCGGAGCTCTTGACATTAGAGTACACAACGCGGTCGGCTAAATGTTGACCCACGATCGATAGGGCTTCTTTGACGAGTTTCATCGCCTGTTCTTTTCTATAGTTGTTCTAGAAACAAAGTTAGATCAATTCAAAGGGAAATAAGCGGTGAAATTTGCCGAAAACACCGGATTGATGATGGATCACCTGTTGGACCGACGCGCTGCGCTGCTTGCCGAAAGGCCAGCAGAGCCGCTGTCGCAAAAAAAAGCACGAGTCGACTGTATATGAGAAACTTGATTTTGAGAGTGGAAAATTTTAACAAGTCATGCAAAACCCGCTTAAGAAGATTTGAAGGGACTATGCTCGAAGAAAAGGGATGACACAGACCCGTTCTGCGTATATACTCTGCGAATGTGAGAAACTCTAGCATTTGAAATTCTTCGGAGGCAATGTTGGGGATTTTCTTCTCTGTTCATTCTCCACATTCGGCAGCCTAGTTGGTACGAGAGGTGGCGCGTCCAGGATTGTCGAGTTCGGAGACGTTTCAAAACCATCAGCGAATCTTGAGTCCAGCCATGGCAGTGAATTCCGGAGAGTACCGAAATGGCTGTTTTCTTGTAAGAAGCAAGGATGTATAATTGCTGGGTGAGTTGGCGGCTTCGGAGGAGATGTGTCCGGGGGTGGATGTCTTTGAACTGCATGGATAGCAGATGGTGATATCATGGCAATTGTCATGGCAGGATCGTCAACTTTCCTGGAACCGACCGTGCAAAATCCTAAAAAAAACTATTAGGTAGAATTCACCTGATAAAAAATCGCTACTAAGGCTCATACCTCGCACAAACAGAGAAAGCATTAATGGAAGAAAAATAAGGCCATGAACCAGTCCGATTGAGATCGCTAAGAACACCTGCAACAGTTCAGGGTCAGAAACAGCGCAAATTAATGAATTCGTAAGTCATGGTGAACGAGCAAACGGTAGTTGATAGTTCTTTTAACAGTACTCTCGTGGAACAGGCTGAAGCAAGGCATTTCCAGAAGATGCGAATGATGCCTTTGGCCTCGCTTCAGAGCTGGACAGGAGCAGTAGAGCAGCTTGGATACCTAACAACCTTACATCGAAGAAGTGGTGAAAAAGACGAAGAACAACAAGAAAAAACCTGTGCGTTACGTAGGCAAAACGAGAATGAGCGCTCCATCGTACAAAGGGAAGTAGAGGGAAAACTGCCTTACATAATGATGGTCCAAATCCGAAGTTCCACCTTAGATCAGGGACGCTGCCATTTTCGGGTAGGGTGTTTATTTTGGTACTCGAGTTTTTCCCTTCGAATATTCGAGTGTTTGAATAACCGAATTTTGGCAGTTCTCGAATTATCCGATTATTCGAATAATCGAACATTTCAATTTTTCGAGTAATTCGATTATTTGAATGAACGGATATTTCAAATCCTCAAATAATTTGAATGTTCGAATAAAGGAATGATCCCACTTTTCGAGTTATTCCAGTTTCCAATAGAAGTTTATTTCAATAAATAAGTGTCATTGCTCCAGCGAAGTTTCTAGTAATTTGAATGTTCGAATAATTGAATGATCCGGCTTTTCGAATTATTCTAATTTAGAATAGAAGTTTATGCGAATTGTTCGAATAAATAAGTGCCATTGCTTTAGAGAAATTCTTTTAGATGCGTTAACGCAAAGACAATAATTTAGTGCAGTCTGGTCGGGCCTTTTTCAACAATCAAGGCTTGGGATGGGTGTACCTTCTTTCCTGAAACTACTGGATTTGTATTAGGTTGTCGGAAAAGTTTCCTGCCATGTTTTTGTTTTCATTCGAATTTATTTTTCTCCGTTAATACAATAAACAATTAACAATTATATACACCATCATATTCGACAATATTTTGCCATTTATCAGGTAACTTTCGGATCCCGCTTGTATAGGAATCTTGAGGTTTTGAGCCATAAAACTCTGTGAGTCACTTCTTGAGTCGGCCCATTTTGTCGAATTTTTTCCCATGTATTTGATTGAACAGCTACAGGAACAGATGACAATCTGTTGGCGCCAGGTCTGGTGAGTACGATGGGTGGGGCAGGACATGCCATCCAGGCTTTGAAGCTTTTGTTGCGTCCCCTTTCCAATGTGTGGCCTAGCGTTGGCGTGGAGAAAGTAAACTATGTCCTGCTTTCCTCGTAGAGCTGCAGCGACGCGACCCAATTGTCTGTCAGCAGTAGAGTTCGGCTGTAACAGTGAATTCGTTGGTAGGGATTCCCGATGAATAATCCCCTTGCAATTCCGATTACGTGACGTTCGTCACCCGTCCTTTCGCGAACGCGGCGAAAAGGGCGGAGTGCGCGACGAACCCTCCCGGAGTGTGGGGTGTTATGCCTGGAGAGGGCGGCGCGGCCCAGCTCTGCGATTGGTCAGAGCTTGACCACGGCTCCCACTCCAGCAGTGGCGGACGCAGGGGGGGGGGGGGGGGGGGGGGGGGGCGCCCCCCCCGAGAATGGGTCGCCAAATTTTCGAAATTACTTTACAATACAAATAAAAATCTTGTGTTAGTTTATTTTTAATTGTTTATTTTTATTATTATTTTTAATATATTTTTTATTTATTGTTTATTATTATAATTAATATTATTATTAATTTTATTTTCCGTCTGGGTCCCCAAAACGGCGGAGACCCCACTTTTCTTCCCACGCCCCCCCCTCCCGCCCACTTTCTGCGTCCGCCACTGCACTCCAGGTATAACGCTCCATACCCACCCTCCCGGCCTCTGCGCTAGGGAAAAAAGGTAGTGCCGCGCGCGAAATCGCGCGCGGCGGCGCGGCGGGTGACGAACGTCCGTAGACGTGCAATTCCACCACACGCTAAGCATTGCCTTCTGGGGATGGATATCTGTTTTTGGTGTTGGAATCCCGGGATCTCCACGTTTGAGCCATTGGCGCTTTCGCTTGTCGTTCACGTAGGCCACCCACTTCTCGTCACCTGTGACCAGGTTGTCGAGCCAGGCGAAAATTCGTCGAAATGTTAGGAAGTTGATGCATGCAACCCCCACACGTGAAGTTGATGCCTACTCATTGTCAGATCATGAGGTATCCGCATCCATACGCCAAACTTCCATGTCTTCCCGAAGCGATGCAGATGGGTAGCTATAGTGTCGGCACTGGAGTTCCTCTGCCAGCTCACGGGTGTCACGCCGCGGATCCTCTTCAACTAGCTCCAGAAGGCGCTCGTCATCCACTTCGGTCGGCCTACCAGACCTTTGTCACCGAAGTCGAGATAACCGTTTTCAAATTCGTGGAACCAAACTTTTGCCTTATCGCAAGAGACATTCGGTGCGCCCATTGCATCACATATATTCTTCGTTGCATCGCTTGTCAAGGTCACTTTTTTCAGCCATAACCATAACAAAATGCGAACGCAAACTAGATATAAGTAGACTATTGACCAACCTTTATATACACACAGGTGAAAAGTTTCAAATCAATCTTAAGAAAAGATACCAGATACTAAACTAATTGGCGGGAAACTTTTCCGACAACCTTATATTTATAAGGCATTAGACGGTGTACCCGGCCTCGCTTGGGTGTTCTGTTTCTCCCGGCCATTCAAAGCTGATGCCAACACTTGTTGAACCAAAAGGATCTCTTCAAAATGTTCATCATTTGGTGATCAGTTTAAGTGACCCTTCCTCACCCCACCCCCCTCCCTCAAAAATAGGGTGAAGTTGCTTGACTAGTAAATAAATTCTTATAAAATGCTTGCCATATTCACGTTCAGCTTTTCGTTTATTCCCAGAAGACATCAGAAGACATGTTTTCACCTTGCAGGCATATTCTCACCAGTTCCTGGGCAAAAATAGCGAAAAATCATAAAATCGATATAATCGATAGACCGATCGATAACCCCAGGTGCAAAGTAGCCTAAAACCTCCTAGAGGGTATACATGCGAAATTTGGTCGGGATCGGTTCACACTCCGCAATTTCTATAGGTGACATACAAACGTACAACACACAAACGCAGGTGCGCTCGAGAATTCCTCGCACCTCTCTCGCACCTATAATTGCGGGTGTCGTGTAGGAGCTGCCAATATCAGCATCAGATTTTACCAGCTAATGTAGGGTGTCTCCCGAACCGAGCCTTGCCGCCAGAAACGTCGCGCAGGGGCGTTGAAGGTGTAAAGAAGACGCGGACACCGCAGTATGGAGCGGGTAATGCTCTGTTATTTGAAGCAGTTGGGAACTTTTGATGCTGGGATGCCAAAATCGTATTCACCCATGCAACAAGAAAATCCACTGTCAGTAGTATATACGCACTAATAATGCCTAAACATATAAATCAAGAATGTGGTTGAAATTTGTCGACTGTGCTGAAAACTTCTTCAAGTAATATTGGTAGTTAGAAACCACAGCCTGATTTTCCCTATTCATCACGCAGAATGTATCTCAGCAACCATGTAGATATGATCGATGACTTGGACTTTACCATTCCAAAGTTTTTTCTGACATGAACGTCGCTCGTATTTTCCAATTTTGAACATCATTCGTATTTTGCGACTGTGTAATCAAAACTCGGAAAGCACGTCTATGACTAACTAATTTGTCTTGAAATGTTATCAGGTGATCTCCCACGTCCTAGTTCTCCGCTTGCAGGAACTACTCCTTCTTAAGGATATGCTGCAGGCAAAGTTGATCGTTTCCGTAATGCAAGGTCACTTTTGCAAGCACCACTCAATGACTGATGAACTCAAGTTCCACAAAGGAAAATTCCAACGAAATAAAACACGAATAAGAAAGAGTGATTCTGAAAGCATTGAATGTGTAAGGATCTACCCGAAGCTCCCTTTTTACTTTCCAAGCAAAGTTCTAGATTACGCAGCTTCTTAAGCTCTATATATATATATATATATATATATATATATCAGTGGCGGACGCAGGGGGGGGGGGGGGGGGGGGGGGGGGGCGCGGCCCCCCCCCCGAGAATGGGTCGCCAAATTTTCGAAATTACTTTACAATACAAATAAAAATCTTGTGTTAGTTTATTTTTGTTTATTTTTATTATTATTTTTAATATATTTTTTATTTATTGTTTATTATTATAATTAATATTATTATTAATTTTATTTTCCGTCTGGGTCCCCAAAACGGCGGAGACCCCACTTTTCTTCCCACGCCCCCCCTCCCGCCCACTTTCTGCGTCCGCCACTGATATATATATATATATATATATATATATATATATATATCCCGATCGGTTCATCCTCCGCGATTTCTATTCGGAACACACAAACACACACACACACAAACACACAAACAAACTTTTACTTTTATATACAGATATATATCTGTATATATAAAAGCGAAAGTTTGTGTGTGTGTGTGTTTGTTTGTATGTTTGTATGTTCGGAATAGAAATCGCGGAGGATGAATCGATCGGGACCAAATTTCGCATGTAGGTTCTTCGGGGGCCGGCGGAGGTTATAGGCTACTTTGCATCTGGGATTATCGATTGGCTTATCGATTATATCGATTTTACTGATTTTTCGCTCTTCTTGACCAGGAACTAGCGTGAACATGCCTTCTGGGGTATCCCAATGCGCTGAACACGAATACAACAATCATTTTGCGCCAAATTATCGATTTATTGATTTTATTGATTTTTCGCTATCTTTTCCCACGGGGTGGTAAGGACATGTCTACTGGGGTATCTTAATGCGCTGATTACGAATATGGCAACCATTTTGCGCCAAATGATCGATTTATCGATTTTATTGATTTTTCGCCATTCTTGCCCAGGAGGCGATGAGGACATGTCTACTGGGGCACCTCAATACGCTGAACACGGATATGGCAACCATTTTGAGCGAAATATCGACTTATTGATGTTTTTCACTATTCTTAACCACTGAGGGGTACATGTCCACAGGGGTATCGCAGTGCGCTGAACACGGATATGATAACCGTTTTGACCGAAACCGATTTATCGATTTATCGCAACTTCACCCCATTTTTTGGGGCAGGGTGAAGGAGGGTCACTTGAGCTGACCACCAAATAATGAACATTTTGAAAGGATTTTTTGGTCCAACAAATGTTGGCATCAGCTTTAAATGGCCGGGAGAGATTGAACACCCGAGCGAAGCCGGGTACACCGTCTAGTATATATATCAGTGGCGGACGCAGAGGGGAGCGGGGGGGCGCCCCCCCCCCCCGAGTGTGGATCGGCAAATTTTCATAATTACTTTACAATACATATAAAAATCTTGTATTAGTTTATTTTACTTGTTTATTTTTAATATTATTTCTAATATAATTTTTATTAATTATTTACTATTATAACAAATTTTTATTAATTTTATTTTCCGTCTGGGTCCCCAAAACGGCGGAGACCCCACTTTTTTTCCCTCCCCCCTCCCGCCCACTTTCTGCGTCCGCCACTGATATATATATATATATATATATATATATATATATATATATACAGGAAGCTCCAAATGTCCGCAGTCAAGAGGGACGTGGCCACGACGCGGCTTTAGACAGAGACACATGCGCTCGGCATGCTGCCACTGGTTGTCTGCAGAGTCAGAGAAGCCAGAGGCAGCATAGAGAGCGCCTGTGTCTGATCAAGGAGCCGCGCCGTGGCCACGCCCTCTTGACTGCGGACATTTGGAGCTTCCTGTATATATCAGTGGCGGATATATACATATATGAGATCAGTTGAACAGGCGAAAAGTCTTGAAAGCTTTTCTCAAGCAAAAAAGACATTCTCTAGCGTTTTTTGTACTGTAGCAGGTAGCGAATTCCGGGCCAAGACTTGATGTCCTGAGCACGGAGTAGTGAGTAAAGTCAGGCAGATCTATAAGACCAATGATTAAGTTAAAAATAAAGTTTGAAGAGGCACTTCAGCGGAATCAGAAAAAGAAAACTAAAGCGTCTACGTCAGATATTTCTGCTCACGTGATAGAATCCCCATGGAACCTATTGAATTAAATAAATTGATAAGATGAAAAGAACTTCCAGGGATCTATGTCTATTCGCTTGAAATTTCACTGCAGTAGCTAATCTGTAAGTGATCTAGGCTGGAATCTTTTTGATAACCCTGTGACTCAAAGGATCAGATCAATGACTGAGAGCTTGATTCTGGATTTCATACTAATCACTTGCGTTGAAATATTAAAAAGACGTTCTGTGCGAATTCCTTTCCATATTATCTAATACTACTACTGCAACGACGGCCCATCGTGCGCGACGATACGTACGGGTTGTCTCACTGGCTGACCTCTGTAGTTGTGAAGGGTTCAGATGCAGACGGATACTGTAGCCATAGCTGTTTGTGCCTGTGGAAATGTGCGGTCGAGGTGCGACATGACCCAGCTAATGGGCAAGGGTACCTCTTGACCCGCAAGAATCAACCGGAGTAGGCAGAGCCGATCTGAAGTCTCCCGACCACGCCTCTTTTGCTGTCTACAAGGCGCGTAACCGTAGGTCATCGTGACATGACGACCGCACGCATTTTCGCGTGTCTGGCACGTGGGACCAACGCCCCTTTCGAGGGCGCGGCGCCCGCATAGTTTTGCGCAGTTACGATAAAAGAATTCAGAGCAAGATGGGTAGTTTTGCAGAAATACTGTGAATTCTTGTTCTGGGTGGGTACTAGTATCATACGACAAGAAAACCGGAGAATCTAAATGCTTCTCACTTCGTTAAGGCCGAAAGAATTTTGTGGAAGGAATTTTGACAGCTATAAGGGGGTGTCTGAGAGTATACGCGTTCATATGGCCCTAGCCTGACAAATAGAAAAGTGCAGGTGTAACGAACGTGCTACTGTGTCGAAAATATGGCTTTGGCGCAGATTGGTTTTTGATTTGGTTTTGATCGTTGTGGTCATTGGTTTTTGATCGTTGTGACAAATTAGGGCAAGAAATGTGATTTGAAAGAAAAAACGCTTACAGTCTTGAAGAACGTGACGATCATGTAGGCGGGAACATCGGCTAACACAGCAACAGCTAGTATGGTAGACGTGGCCCCTGAATGACTTCTCTTTCCCCTATGAATATTATTCGCGTTGGACCACAAAATGAAACTTACCTTGTACAACAGGCCATCCTAAATCCCCTAAAGCATCGCGCACTCTGTCACGAGGATCCGTTTCCTTAGAAATCACATATCCGTACGCAATGTGAGCAGAGTAGTCTACAGAGAACCCAACCGACATGATTATGGTAATCATTGAAATGGCGTCCTAGAAAATTTGCCACTCTTGAGTTTCGATGCATGCTTTGAAGATTCGGGCTCACCAAATTTACACCCCATAGGGTCATGTAACCTAAAACTCCAAGGTCGATGGATCCAATAGTGAAAGCGACCCAGAGGGCGCAAAATGGCTGCGGAATAAGCAAAAAAGCTATGAACAACATGCAAAGAACAGCAATTACGATATCTTGTACCTGAAAAACAAGAGAAATTATTGGAAAAGCGATGAAACTTTATGAAAAACGCATCCCAGGGATTCCACTTGCACATGAAGGCAGTGATGGGGCAAAACCTCCGATCTCTCAGTTTTGATGCTTTGTAAATAAGAGCCACCGGTATCAGCAAGTAATCCTTGATAAAGAATGCCAAATGCACTAATGTAGGATATACAAGAGATTTGTGGGAATAAAAGTCCATTAAATGGATAGATTTCGAGAAAATTTGCTTCTTGGTCCTCCTACTTTTACATTCGATATAAGTTCTTCAACTAGGATCAGAAAGTCTATACCATCACAAGCAAACCTATCAAGTTGAGGAAACAATCCTAACAATTTAGATGTTAATGTGAGTGTCACCTTAAAGGCAGCACCCACGATAATCCTCGTGTCCAAGATTTCAAATGTTCTCGAGCCTGAGGTATAAAACCGACAATTCTGCAACGGTAGCGCTGGAGGAGACCCTGTGCTCTTCGAGATATCACAAGTACAACTTCATTTCAACATTTCAATCCAGCCTTCCCTTACGGTACGAGTTGTCACGCATGAGCTAGAGCTGGAATGCCTTTTTGGAGCGCGAACAGTGGCAGCTATCAGCTGTTTCACTATCCATTTGCTTTTCCCCAAACTTGTTTTAGCGTTCAAGACGTCTTTTTCTTCTTTTTTTTTTTGCTTTAGTTTGGCTGAATCCTATTTTCTTGCTCCCATTTTCTTCCTTTTATTGCAAACAACACCGTTTATTCGTTTGCTGGATAATTTCTTGAGCGGAATTCGAATTTGACTTAATTTCATAGCTCTGGATCATTTTGAGACTTCTTCCTTTTTTAGTAGCTTGTCTGTTTGTTGTTGCACTTCCTCTAATTATCACCTCTTTTGGTCTCCGCTATACAAGACGCAAAGCAACTCAAATAAATGATTGCGTGAGAAAAGATGTGACGAAAAAATTGATTTTTTTCTGATCGATCGACACCACAGAGCTCGCACAACTAAAATCAACCTATGTTGAGGCATGGAAAAGGAGGTCTGTGAAAATTGGACGGTGTTCAGCGCACTAAAATACCTTAGATTACATCGAAATCTCGAGCACAAAATTTTCCATGGGTGCTGCCCTTAACGATTATGAAAGAAGAGAGATCAGATTGCTTTAAGGCCGAACTTTCTTCGACAATCTTTGAAATGGTTGACGTGTTTTGTACGAACACTTTCAAAATTTCGGAGATTATTCAGTATTTTTCGTCAAGTAACATGTATAATGCTTGGAACTACTGCAGGGTAAAAGTGTGTCACTCTTCCGCGAAAGAGATTTTTTTTTGTAGTAATTTACACAGTCATACGTAATATGTAATATATAATACACGCCGAAATACGGGAGCTGGTGTAGATCATTGTACCTCTGCATTACCTTGGGTTTAACCGAGGTTTGAGGAGTATAGAGATGCAAATTGGTTAGGCACGCGGCTCAACTGTATGTGGCGAGAACTATACGGATGTTGGGATGGCAATGATTCAAAATCGTCCACTTTCATAATCAGAAATTCCTACCGTATTCGGCACAACTAGATCGTACTGATCAGTGAAAAGCCACAATGGCATGAATGTCGTCACGTTGTAGTCGGCATATCGTGCTGCAACCTATAACCATACACTGGTCTGGTGAACTAACACATGTAAATACAACCGAGGTCATGCAGTTTCGGTTCTTCCGCTGGCACCCCTTTCAAAAGCTTAACAGAACCTTCCCTGCACGATTTTGCTTATTGATGTTTTTCCGAAATTTCCTGACACGTACATCATTATGAGAGTATAGTGATCCTTCCCCACTTCAACCAGTTAGGAGAAGATGTTAGTGCCATGGAGGAAAAGAGAGTTGGGGGAGGGTGCCACTCCTACTCAGGCTTAGCCTAATCGTTTGGCTCAGGCTTAAACCTATTCTTGAGCTTAAGTCTAGGCTTAGGCTTCTGCATGAGCTTAGTCTCAGGCTTAAGTTTGGGCCTAGGCGTGGGCTTCCAGGGTGAAGCCCATGAAAATTAATAGGATGGCCCCCTCCCGCATCCAACTCGCTTTTCGCCCCAGTACGTTACAGGTCCAGCGCGCCACCGTAGTGAAGCAGCGTCATCGAGAGGCTGCTTAGTGGTCGCGAGCAGGTGCAGCGCATGAGCCGAAGCATGAACGTTGTCACGTTGAAGTCCGCACATGATATGGATATGTATGACCGCGACTACGCTTAGAAAAAACGAGGGAAAATATTACACACTAGAAAAGCTTTTCGAAATTTCCACGCATCCGGTTTCTTTTCTGTAACCACTACTCCGAAATTGTCCAACCTTCCACCTCATATCCGTGCTTGAGCTATTGACAGACCAGACTTTCTCGCCACGAAGTTCACAGCGATGTAAATAAAATGTTTCAAAATGAACTTTGAACTCTTTTCTTCGGAATAGAGTCTGTGCCAGTTCGCTAAACTAAATTGACGTGTAAAGCACTGTATCATCGTCGATCTTATCGAACAGATAGGCCAAAACTTGTTGACGACATTGCAGCTATGGCGACGAGCCAGCACAGTTAGGAGAGATCCTAGAATTAGGCATTTACTTTTTTTTCATTTCCTCTTCCAAAAGCGGAATTTTCAGTGCAATTTGGTGGCCTTCGATGTGCTGCCCGAAACGTTTCCCGTTACTGTTGAGCTTTCCTTTCAAATTTATTATTCTTTTTCTATTGAGAGGAACCCCAGCGGTAGCGATGGGGTTTATTGGCAGCAGCTGTGAGTGAGTGGTTACAATGTAATTCCACCAAACACTGAACACTGCCTTCTGTAGATAGAGCTGTCGTTTTGCTACTAGAACCCCAGCTTACCAGCGACCAAGACATCCACATTTTCTTATGTGATTTACTTAAGAAGTCCACTTCTAGTGAGTAGTAACCAAGTTGTCGAGCGAAGCAAAGGCCTGTGGAAGAGTCAAAAAGTTCAAGCACACTTCTCCCAGCACTTGAAGCTATGGTGGCTCAAATCAGGATGAATACATGCGTCGTATTCTCTTGTCTCTCTGAAGCGATATAGATGGACAGCTATTCTATTTTGATAGTATTGAGGTCCTCTTACTAGCTCATGGATATCACGCCGCGGACTTTCTTCATACAGCTCCCACCGACGCTCTCCAACCACCTCAACCGGCCAACCAAATCCAAGTTTATCTCAAGCCGAGGACGCCACTTTCAAATCTGTGTTGTGTAGTAAGAACCAGTGAAGGGCCTATCTTATGACGTATATTTTCTGCGGTATCACTTTCGTTACCGTGTTCTATGAGTTCTCGAAGCAGAAGCTGTCGAACATGCGTCTAGTCAACGAAGATATTTTTCGGCCATAACCGTGACGGAATGCGAAGACAAATTTGGCATGAAAAGGCTATTGCCCAGCCTCTATATAGGTTCTGAATGGAGAGTTCCCAACTTCGAAAAAATTAGCGAGAAGAGGAAGAGTGTGGCGGGAAACTTTTCCGACAACCTAATATACCTTCGAAGTCAGCACGGCAAGAAGACCAGAGGAATGCTGTATGTCTTCAACAAAAGAAACGAGGTAGCACACCGACTTCAACGCAGCCTTTCTTCGCTCATCATTAATGAGTGTGGGTAGTGATTGCTTAACCCTCTTAGAAACTACTTGCACTTTCAGTTTCTGCTGCAACGAATCAAGCGATTCGACACTACCGTGTGTAGAGAAAACAACAACTGAAACGCTTCTGTGTAGTTTTTTGGAATCGAGACAACTACATATATGTATTATATATATAATACATATAATATATATATATATACCCCTTCATGTGCCACCTCATCGCGGTGAAGGGGTGAACATCTACCAGAGTTCATCTCTGGGAGATGGCCAACGGCACAAACGGCCACGCAGTTCAGAACCGCACTACTTGTAGTGCGTGAACGGGCGGCCCTTGGATAGCTCCGGCAAGGCACTCCAGGGGTAACCAGGCCACCAGAAAAGCCACGACATTCGCAACAGAGAGAAAACCGGCCCGAAATCGGACATGCTCTCCCACGGCGCCCGGAGATGCCCCTGCCGAGGACGGAAGAGGAAAGGGACGGGGCGCCACTGGAAATCCCGATAAACGATTTGGACAATGCTTGGACATCTGCACATACAATTGCCGATCAGCCGCATCCGACGCAGACTTGAGAACTCTTCTCCACATATCTAAGAGGCTCAGGTACGATGTCATATGTCTGCAAGAGACGAAAACGAAAACCCCGTATGCAAGAAGAATGGAAAGCGGAGAACTGATTATAATGGGGCAAAAGATTGACGCGAAGAACGTTGGGGGGGTCGGTTTCTTGATCCACCCAAGAGTACAGCCCAGCATTCATTCGCACGAAATTCTGAGTCCGCGTATTGCTGTGCTACGATTACGAACGACGAAGAAAGCGACCATCACCATTGTAAACTGCTACGCTCCTAACTCTGTTGCCAGCGAAGAGGACAAAGACAACTTCTACTCTGAGCTGGAAGCAGTAGTTAAGAAGGAAAAGGCATACTACAAATACATATGCGGGGATTTCAACGCCCTTGTAGGAAATGGAAGCGACGGAAACTGGAGACTAGGTCGACACGGAAATGAAGCTAGGAACGACAATGGCTTTCGTCTATTAGATCTGATGTCTTGTTGCAACCTGTTTCATGGAAACTCCATCTTCGAGAAGCCTCAACACAGACGGTGGACCTGGGAAAGTCCTAACGGACAAACTCATTCAGAGCTAGACCACATCCTCACGAACCGAAGATGGAGCCTGATGGACACTTCAGTAGTACCCTCTTTTGACACCGGATCCGACCACAGACTGCTACGGGCCAAGATACGACTCAGTGATCGCATATTCAAAAGAGACACACATCGTGGGCCACCTATACGCTCTCCTGAGTATGATGAATCCGAACTGCAGAAGGCCATGAATGCATACAACTGGAGAAAGGAGGAAGATCCCACAGAAGACTATGAAGAATTAGCAAAAGGGCTGATATTTTGTGCCAAAGCAGCTATGATGAACTACAAACAGAGAGGAGAAAGGCTGAACCCAAAGGCCAAACAATTGCTGCGCCGTAGAGGTGAAGTCAAAAGAGATCAGGCAGCGACGCATTTGGAGAAAGTTGTCATCAATAAAGCCTGTCGCGCGGCCATGAAGGAATCCCTTAGAGAGCACCGCAAAAATAAGCTACTTTCGACAGCCGCTCAGAGGAAAAGCCTGAAACGATGCCGACGAGAACTCTCGGACTATTCTGCTGTGACCACGTGCCTGAAAGACAAACAGGGAATACCCAAAACGACGAGGACGGACATGGAACGCATTGTAACGGACTTTTATACAAATCTGTACCGCTCAACAACGGTTGTCCCAAGACGCCCATCCCCCACAGAAGAAAAGCCACCACCCATTCTGATCTCGGAAGTGAGAATTGCAATTCAATCGCTGAGGAAGGGGACGGCCCCAGGACCCGATGGCATTACAGCGGACTTGCTTAGAGTCGGAGGATATACAATGCATAAACTCTTAGCAGATCACTTTACCTCCTATCTCGAAGCTGGCATCATTCCCGATCAGTGGAAGAGCTCCAAGACAGTGTTGATCTTCAAAAAAGGTGACAAAGAAGATATCGAAAACTACCGCCCTATTGCTTTGTTGTCTATACCGTACAAACTGTTCACGAAGATCATTCTGAACCGGCTTGAAACCACGCTTGATGAGTACCAGCCAATAGAACAGGCAGGTTTCAGAAAAGGCTTTTGCTGTATGGACCACATTCACACTATCGTCCAGCTGATTGAGAGATGCAGGGAATACACGATGCCTCTGATCCTCACATTCGTCGACTACAGAAAAGCATTCGACTCCGTCGAAACGAATGCAGTCTTGAATGCGCTCATACATGCAGGAGTAGATCCAGCTTACGTGAACATTCTTGAGCAGTGCAATGTCGGAACAACGACGACAATCCAGTTGTTTGACAAAAAACTACGCATTCCGATCGGAAAAGGTGTCCGACAAGGAGACACAATATCGCCAAAACTGTTCACGTCAGCCCTCCAGTATGCTATGTCTCGACTGAACTGGGAAGACAAAGGTATCACGATCGACGGAAAGAAGCTCTCAAACCTACGATTCGCAGACGACGTGGTTCTTGTTAGCAACAACACATCAGAGATGAACCAGCTGCTAAACGAGCTGAACGAAGTGAGCAAGAGCATCGGGCTGGAAATGAATATGAAGAAGACACAGATGATGGCAAATCAGTGGTGTGACAACGGAATAGTACAGCTGGATGGAATTATCTTGAGGAAAGTAGACAGCTACGTTTACCTGGGACGTGAAGTAAATATGACGAACGACTTGACAGGCGAAATTGGGCGAAGAAGAAAAGCGGCGTGGGCAGCCATGGACACGATTCGAGAAACGACAAGTCAAATCAGGGACTCGAAGCTGCGAGCTCACTTATTTGATTCTACGGTACTTCCGGCACTGTGTTATGCTACTGAAACATGGACGGACAACAGAAACATCTCCTTGGCTATGAGAACGACACACAGGGCCTTGGAAAGATGTCTTCTGGGAACGAATAGATGGAAGCAATGGAAATGTGGCCTCAGTAGCAAAGACTTGAGGAAGGAATCGAAGATCAAGGACCTGACAGACTACATGGCATCCGCAAAGCATCGGTGGGCAGGACACGTGATGCGCCGAACTGACGACAGATGGAGCACGAGATCAACTCTCTGGACTCCCTTGAACGTCAAAAGACCCCTCGGCCGACCCTTCACGCGCTGGTCTGATACATTTTCCAGGTCGTTTAAACAAAGAGAACTGACGAACTGGATGAGAGCGGCCCGAGACAGGAGAACCTGGAGCGAATGTGGTCCACACTGAGAAGACCAACCCAGCAGTGAGGATGGACCATCAAAGTATCAAAGTAAGTATATATATATATATATATATATATATATATATATATATATATATATATATATATGGCAAAAAAGGAATTCTGAGGTCGGAATTCCAATTTCCAAGTTGGAAGGAGGCATAAAATAAGAAAATAGTAGTTGTAGCACTCCCGAGGCTAAGTTCCGCTAGTGGCGCAATGTTCCAAGTATAACATTTCTAATGAAGCTCTAGAAATGACCCCGCCAATGATCTTGGCTCTACAACAGCTCCTTTACAGGCGAAGCGGTTTCCTCTGTTGGAGCCAACTCCATGAGGCAAAGAGTAGGATGCACCAGAGAGTAGAGCTAATGAGTCACTTCTGAATAACTTTTTCCCACTTCCTATCTCCCAAAGAGATGAGTTTTGACCCGGTATTTTGTACGCTAATTCTTGATCCAAAGTCGACAGAATATTCTGTACGCGCTCAACCTTGTCCGAAATCTCCGATTTTGGTTTGCCACCTCTCGTTCTGTGTTCAGTTGCAATAATTTCGAAAGCTTATTACTGTCTCTGGAGGGAAGTCTCCAAGAACTCTCACCTGATAGTTCGAATGGTCCTACTCAATATCTGTTATTCTCTTTACATGTTGAAACTATCTTTGAGAATTTGCAAGCTCGAAATGAATCTTATATTAGCCTCTCTAGAACTGATTATCTCACCTCGCGAAAACTTTTTGTTGCCGCTTGCTGCTGTGTTGTGCTGGATATGTCACGCATCCCAATCAGAAACCTAAATCACCGCATTTCCAATCTCTTTTTCTGAGAAGTCCTTATATGTATATACGCTTGCGTCGTACTTACCTAAATGCGTAGATGTACGCCCGGTCATTTGCATCTTGCGCCCATTTCACATCCTCCATCCACGGCTCCGTTTCATGAGTAAAAAGGTAATGAGACGCCATTTCGTAAAATGCCTAAAGAGCAATTCATATTAGATGTGTGCTTTCGACGCGCGTGAGGTCATGTGGTGAAGGGGACCTGGCCCCCAGACGCAGCCCTGGCGTAACTCAGAACCCAGTCGCCACTAGCAACGCGGTTACTTGTGGCGACTGGGTGGTAATCCCATTCATAAACTTCATGCCCGCTGACTGAACTTCACAGAGAATTCTTAACATGAATACATGGGCCTGGGGTTCTCCATTATACGCATATATAGCCGAACTGACTTCCCTAAGTTTAATTACCATGTCAAAACCACAAGAGGTCCTCCGAGTCATAATCAGTTTTTCCTGCTCTATTCGCATAGAAAAGAGTTTCTGGAATATCTGATGAGTGGAGATGAGTGTATACCTACGACACGATGACGCTAACCCAATATAGCTAAAGAGTCCAGTGAAAAATTGGAGGAGGTGGGCTAGGTCGCGGTTCCCCACCCACCCTATTTTGTTGACCTTGCTCCTTCCGACTACCACTTATTTTGCTCCTTTGAGGCATTCCCAGCTAAGAAGAAAATCATCAAAGTTGACGTTGTTGAGGGGCGGTCAGCGATTTCTTTGGCTCACAGTCTCCCCAGTTCTGGGAGAAAGGGACCGCTGACCTGTCCATTAGGTGGGACACTGCAGTGACTAATATTATATATATATATATATCAGTGGCGGACGCAGGGGGGGGCGCCCCCCCCCCGAGAATGGGTCGCCAAATTTTCGAAATTACTTTACAATACAAATAAAAATCTTGTGTTAGTTTATTTTTAATTGTTTATTTTTATTATTATTTTTAATATATTTTTTATTTATTGTTTATTATTATAATTAATATTATTATTAATTTTATTTTCCGTCTGGGTCCCCAAAACGGCGGAGACCCCACTTTTCTTCCCACGCCCCCCCTTCCGCCCACTTTCTGCGTCCGCCACTGATATATATATATATATATCAGTTTTGGGGACCCAGACGGAAAATAAAATTAATAATAATATTAAATATAATAATAAACAATAAATAAAAAATATATTAAAAATAATAATAAAAATAAACAATTAAAAATAAACTAACACAAGATTTTTATTTGTATTGTAAAGTAATTTCGAAAATTTGGCGACCCATTCTCGGGGGCGCGCCCCCCCGCCCCCCTGCGTCCGCCACTGATATATATATATATATATATATATATATATATATATATAGAGAGAGAGAGAGAGAGAGATAGTAGCGAGCAAAAAGATTGGAACTTTTGGCTTTTCGTCTATAACTTCTTTCAAAGCAGAGCGTGGAGGTCCAAATTTTTGTAGGAGTTGTAAGCACTCATAAGAGATAGGAACAAGTTAAAAACTCGGGTGTGTATCATCGTGAGGGAAAACGGGGCGTGGCGTAGTTCTGCGTTTGGTCCGTTCAAATCCTCTTCCCGCCCTCAACGGTTGACTCGATCCCTTCGCGCGCGATTCCACTATACATAAACATGCAGAATTTGAATGCGACTGAGGACGAGTTGATCGTGAAGGGAGGGAAGTCTCCGCCTCGTTTTCCCTCACGATGATACACACCCTAAAAACTCATTCCATGGACAATCCATTTTTAAGAAAATCTTTTCTCGCAGAAGTCGAAATCTGTGGTTTGGCATCATTCCGAATGTCTGGCAAAATGAAGTCTATCGTTGGTATCTGACCACGTATTGTTTCCTTGGTGCAGAATCAACCCGTACATACAATGGGAACGAGAAGGTGGTCAAAGAGCAGTGACGCACCTCATCTTTCATAGTTGTGTTGTGCTCGCTTCTGTAGTAGCGCTCCATCTCTTTCATCCAAAACTGCACGCTTTCGTCGCCGATCGCATGTGGTGAGTTGGCGAATGCGTGGACCATCTCGTTCACTCGCTTTCGTTCTTGAGAATCACGAAGGTTGGGAGCACTACTAACGACGATCTGATGTGAAGTATATTAGATCAGCAGAAAAAGATAATTAAGAACCAGTTGTCCAGTTTTGAAGCCATATATAAAGGGGTACATAGCAATTTTCACGCATACTCAACAACGGAGAAATACTGGTAGTCTACACAATAATAGCCGAAGAATCTGAAAACTTTCACAGGATTTCTTACTAACTCCAAGACAGTTCTTCTTTTCGAAAACTCTTGAGCATTCTGGTTGCACAGACTTTACTTCATCGACTGTAAAAACAAACTTGTTCTACGCTGAACACTTATTTCCTCAATCTGCAGTAGACTGGAAAATTCCCAATTGTTTTGCTTGGGTCCTCCATATTTTTGCAACTTTTTGGACAAAATAGAATAATA
The DNA here is from genome assembly GCA_037903475.1 of Ancylostoma caninum. Lineage (NCBI taxonomy): Eukaryota > Metazoa > Nematoda > Chromadorea > Rhabditida > Ancylostomatidae > Ancylostoma > Ancylostoma caninum. The sequence goes on along the minus strand of JBAJFG010000619.1, from coordinate 153,392 downwards.
TTGGGTTGAGGATGATGTTGTGCAGTTCTCCATAGGAATCGAAACGGCTATTCCTTTTACAAATATTAAACGCAATCAATCACCAGCAGCGCCTCTTTCACAGCTACTATTCTGCAAAAAGCAAGGCAGCATCTCAGCACTTCTTCCCTACACAGCATTCCTAGGAAAGCTTTATTGTTTACTGCAACTCAATTTGTAGCCTGCATCTCTTGGATGAACCTTTCTCGAGCGCATAAGAAAGTAAATAAAAACGTAGCATAGTTCAAGCCCGCTCAGATGATAAGAGTAAAAATCCATTTAGTCTGTTCTTTTCCACGGTCGCTTTGCGAAATTTGCGACGCAGAGTAAAGCACGAATAATGTGGAAGATCACCCGATGTAGAGCAATTAAAGGCAGCACTCATGGAATGGGAATATTTTCGCCGCACAAGCTGCAGTGGGAGTGTCCCTTCATCTACTTATAGCAGGTTCTCCCAGAATCAGACAGACTTCTTTCTCAGCTGATTGTACGTGTTTTCGCGGTCTCGTTTCCGCGGTGAGAGCATCGAACTCTTTCTGGGGCGCGGAGGACATCAATTAACAAACCGTCGCCTTCTCAAAAGAATTTTCTTGCTATGCTTCCTGAATTATATAGATTTACCTCTCCTTTTCAAACTACTTGTTTCTGCTAACTGCGTTCCTTTTTGACTAGAATTCTACAGTAGTTGTAGCTGTTTCACTATTGTTACAGCTAGTTATTGAAGAAAATTTCATTTTCTCTCACTTCCTCCTTGTTAGGGAATTCCGCGAAGTTTGGATCATCAAGTGATTTCTACGTCAAATGACACAAATTTCCCAATGGTTATTTGTTTTGCTACGGTGCGGGTAGGCTCTAATCTAGAAGAAACAAATCATATTGCGAGGATTCGTCCAGTGAAAAAGACGGCCTTATCAATCTTTTGCCATCGGTCCTCATCCCATGGCTCGCTCAACTCTACCACTCCTGTTGAATTTAACCAGATGATGAACATCAAAAAAAGTATTTTTTAGGACTAAAAGAAACTTTTGCCTCTGAGCGAGTGCTCTCCCTGTAGCTCCGAAATATGCTAAGATCCTAAGGTCAAAAATTTTCATGGGTGCTGCCTTTAAATGCTTTGCCAGAATAGCTTTAGCTAAATTCGCATGATGTTAAGAGTTAATAACGGTAGTACTATTCCTCCCCTCTACCTCTCCAAAAATTTAATATAGTAATAATAAGGGACAGTGAATTCTGGCAACCTTTTTAGGTGGAAAAATGAGTTGATTCACCTGCAGCGTTGCTCCGTAATGCCAAAAATGTTGCTCCAGAGCAAGGTAGTGAGGTTTTGCATAAGAGTCATCGACCTCAAATCACCTGTTATAGGTCCAGGATATCTTTTTGTATATATTGCATAGTAGGATTCAAGGAAATCACTGAAAAATTGAAAGGAAAGTAAATGCATCTGCAAGACTAACCAAAAGATTGACAGGCTCCAGTCCTTCTCTCAAATGCATGCAGCCATAGATGGCGAATCCCACATAGATACAATACCACAAACCAGCAAGCGCTTTGATTGCTGGTTGCATGAGTATTGGAGCGTACCTCAAATCAATAATTTAAGCTTCAAAGCTGTGGTTATTTACTAATATCTGCGTTTTTCGGAGTTTTCGAAAAGCAAATCTAACCAGTTCTGGAAAAATTTTGTGGCAGAGCAGTGCTTGGTATTCGAGGGGTGTTTGGGGTCAGGATGAGGGCGAGATCCTAGCCAGAGAAGACGACTTGATGGAGACGACGCTAGCTGGAAAAAATGCCCATAAAATCTCTATGCAGCATCAAAAAATGACAGGAGCTGCAAATAAAAATATGAAGACCTTTTTCTAAGTAGTAATAAATCTGGCCTTTGAAGAATAAGATGGCGAGAAGATTTATAGGGATGACTCTAGTTTTATTTTCTATCCTATTCAAATTATAAAGGAACTGGGCTTATTTTTACCTTTGGTGCAATAGTTGTGGTGAGCCATAGGCAGTGGCGTCCCTCTGCCTCCCACTTGGTCGCCAATGAAAGCAGTGCACAGAAGAAAGTGATCTATGATTACAGATGGTTTCTACAGGAAATGCATGGGAAAGAGTACTTTTAATCAACCTGATATAGGAAAGTGAGCACCAAAGCGCAACAAGTGTAAATACAGAAGATTTGCACGGCCGGAATAGTTGTTATGGTACCAACACCAAACGAAAACGCATCTGAAAGATAATTAGAACTGCAAAGCGGGCATGTCTCGAAAATCAGTCTTGCACAAAAAGACCTAAAACTTTGAAGGATTTCAACAGAATTATAAACGGTGTCTTGTCATCGGATCAGTTTTACTCAGGAGTTACCGCTTAGGCGCTACTTAGAGGGGTTATTTAATGTTCTGATCATGAATGTCGCACTAGGTCTCTAAATCATAATAGTGGCAGTGATGTCAACGCCAGCCTAGCTAACCTAAGCTACGGTAAAAAATGGATACGATGTTCATGTTTGTCACCTTCAGGAACCTTTCACTAATTTCCGTTATTTTTGGGCTGAATACACGATATTATGTCTTATCAGATTGGCATTTCCTTGCCTTTGCGTGTATTGACATTTTCCCTACCTTTCTTATGCGGGGCTAAAGTAGAAAACTGGTGCGATTTTCGTGAACAAGGCGTTAGACAACCCCCTTACGTGAAGTCTAAACGAAATTTTTTTAAATAAGATCGATTCATTGCCAAGACACCTTTCATAATTCTGCGGGATTTCATTTTCTTGAGGTAATTTCCCTACTGATTTCAAAAGATTCAGCATGACAAATGCTGCCCGATCCCACCGAACCAGAGCTTGGTACAAAGAAAAAAGCCACTACTAATGACTAATAATCAACATTTAATAATAATTAAATAATAACCAGACGGCATGGCCGGCTCCGCTCGGGTGGTTTTACTATCACTGTTTATATGACATTAATGAGGGTGCGGGTCCTTAGTTACCCGTGGCATCTGGCACGAAGGGAAGCAAACACGCTTCGCAGTTAATGTCAGCACTAAGACATCAATGCAGTGCCCTAATATTGGTAGCGATTTTTATGATAGAGTGATAAAATTGCTCTTGGCCACTTTTTCGTGTGAACAACTATTTAACGAAACGAAATTACTAAAATAATTTACTTAAAAAATATTTTGAAGAACCACTCCCTTATCTTTGACTATTATCTTATTTATTTTATTTATTTATTGCATGAAGACATGCGCCATAGGAAACAATGACATATCCTCGCCTCTAATTTCAACCATTACTATTATCTATTATCGATGATAAATCCTTTTAAATTTTATTTTCCTTCCTGAATCTTCGGTATCACCAACTCGCATTTAAGGGGAAGGGCTTAAAGTGCTCTGAGAACCCAAGGATAAATCTGAGCGGGAGGATATTTGGTGTAATCCGCCTATTCCGGGTGGCGGTCATGAAGAACGATAGGTCGTGACAGCTGCCAGCTGCACCGCGCACCCCATGCAAAGGTTGCCACGCCCATCTCGTACGATACGCATGCTATCTACCTTGTACAAAGGACCGAAGGCTTTATTTGGTTCGAGGCTAGACTGAATATGGACTTTTGGGTTTTAGGATAACAACGCAATAACCCTTAGTGATAATGTGTCACGTTTCGATGAAAATTAAGCTTCATTTGCTTTGACATTAATAAATTTTGTACAAGTAGGTCATAACCATCTTTAGAAGGGGAGGATAATTAATACCCACGCAACTGTTTGCGCCTGTGAATCTATCCGGGGCGGGCGGGGGTAAAATTGCATGGGATATTGACACACGGGTTCATAACAGCCAACTATTGCCAGCTATCGTTCTTCCTGGCATACACCCGCCTATTCCATAGTCCTCGCTCCGGCTGCACCTAACATCTCCGGTAACTAAGTGCCGCCTCCCCATTAATGAGGCTAATTGCTATTATCCATATGTTCAATCAAAATACTTACCATGTCGGTGATTAGCATGTTCACGAACCTAAGTGACCTTTTCTTCATTGATTCATGAGCGAAAATACTTACGATGTCGGTGATTAGCATGTTCACGAACCTAAGTGACCATTTCTTCATTGATTTATGAGCGAAAATACCAACATTAAACGACCAAGTGAATATGGACCAGTACAAGATGAAAAGTTAAGTTCCATTGGTGGCTGCTACAGTACCCATTTTTAGGCGTCGATTAAATTGTGCCGTTGTGCAGTCGATGTATTGCACCGAATTTCACGACTGTTTCGCAGAAAACGGTCATTTGGGGGTTATTGAAGGTGCTGATCGCGAATATGTCAACCATTCAGCATAATAATAATGGCAGTATTGCCCTCATAGCTGCCGGCGACAGGCCGTAGTGACAGGCCGGCTGACGAACACCCCACGTCACATCTAATGGATCATGACGTCAAATGGATTCAAGAAGAAGGCTACGGCGTACGCGGGAATCGACGCCCACTCGCGGGGCCCGGTGAGTGTGGACAATAATATGCGAGGGTCCCCGATGCTTCGCGAACGGCGGCATCGGGGGGCAAGCAGGCGAGTCGTTAAGGATAATAACGTAGCCAAGACGCGTATTGCTACTTTGAACGTCGGCACGTTGACAGGCCGTTCATTTGAACTGGCAGCAGCACTGCAGCGCCGTCGAATCGACTTGTGTGCGGTGCAGGAGACGAGGTGGTCTGGCAGCAAATCCAAGGACATCGGGTGCGGATTCAAAATCGTCTACAATGGTAGCCCAGGTACAAGAAATGGTGTCGGCATCATTGTCTCCGAACGGTTCAGGGATTCCATAGCAGGCGTGGAGCGTTTTGACGACCGTCTTATGAAGATTGTTGTCGTCACTTTGGAAAGGCGCATCCATTTTTTCTCGGCATACGCCCCACAGACCGGATGTTCAGACCGAGCCAAAGACGACTTCTGGGCGCTGATTGATGAGAAGACCGCTGCAGTACCACCAGAAGATACGGTTATTATTGCAGGGGACTTGAATGGGCACGTGGGATCGACGAAGGACGGCTACAGATGCCACGGCGGCTTCGGATACGGGGTGCGTAACGAGGATGGCGAGCGCATTCTCGATTACGCCGAGTCTCATAACCTTGTTATAACGAACACGAGATTTCGGAAGCGACCATCCCACCTCGTCTCTTTCTACAGCGGCAGCAACACGACACAGATCGACTACGTGCTTGTGAGGTATCAAGACCAGAAGCTCGTCACGGATGCAAAAGTCGTACCGTATGAGACGGTCGCGTCGCAACACCGGCCGCTAATTTGCACAATGAAGATCACGCCGCCAAACAAGAAGCGCGTCGAACGATGTGGGCCGGCTCGAATCAAGTGGTGGAGATTAAGAGAGAAAGAAATATCAGTCATCTCTCACATTCAGTTGCCACCCATCACGAACGTCGACGAAACATGGCAAAAAGTAACTGATGCTGTCCTCGCAACTGCTCGCTCCGAACTCGGCACGACCAGACCTGATCGAAGGAAGATTGACAGGAAGACCTGGCTTTGAACAGAGGAAGTGAGGGCGAAAGTTCGCGAAAAGAAGCGGCTCTACCACTCCTTCCTTGACAATAAAACGACAGACAACTGGAGGAGTTACCGCGAAGCGAAAAGGGCAGCTAAGAAGGCTGTAGCCGCAGCGAAGGCGGCTCATTACGATGAAGTCTGTAAGAAGTTAGACTCGAGGGACGGTGAGCGCTTCATCTACCGACTCGCGAAATCGCGTCAGCGCCAAGCAGACGACGTCGAGAAGTTTCACGGCGTCAACGACGAGCAAGGCCACCTCCTGATGGATCACAAGAAGGTGATGCAACGATGGAAGGATTATTTTGAGAAGGTCTCGACGGAAGAATTTGCCCATCCATCCGTCCCAGAAGTTCCGCCCACCTCCGGACCAGTGCAGCCAATCACCATCGAAGAGACCATGTATGCACTGAAGCGAATGAAGCCAGGCAAAGCGACTGGTCCAGATGATATGGCAGCAGAATTGTGGAAGTCGCAGTGCTGGAACTCCGCTGATTGGTTAACGAAATTTTTTAATCTAGTCATAGCGGAGAAGAAGGTGCCCGTGGACTGGCAGCGAAGCACTACCATCCCAATCTGGAAGGGCAAGGGTAGCCCCGCTGACTGCGCGAACTATCGACCAATCCGTCTTTTGTCGCATACCATGAAGATCTTCGAGCGTATCATTGATCGCCGGTTTCGTGAAATTGTTCAACTATCCCCGAACCAGTGCGGTTTTGTACCCGGATGCGGCACTACCGATGCCATCCACGCCGCCCGTCTCCTGATCGAGAAGCATCGTGAAAAGAAAAGACCATTGCACCTAGCTTTCCTAGATCTGGAGAAGGCCTTTGACCGCGTCCCCCACGAAGTCATTTGGTATGCTCTGCGGCTTCACGGCATTCCCGAAGAGCTGATCGAATGGGTGCGGATTCTTTACGCCGATCACAGGAGTAAAGTGCAGGCGGCCGCGGGTACATCGACGGAGTTCCCCATAACCGTGGGCGTACACCAAGGCTCAGCCCTTTCCCCGCTTCTTTTCATCGTAGTCATGGATGCCATCACAAAGGAGCTTCACAGACCAGCGCCGTGGACGCTGCTGTACGCGGATGACGTAATGCTTGCATCCGAAGACAAGGGTGAACTTGAACGACAGACGCAAGCGTGGAGTGACCAGCTGGCACGGTTCGGCCTCCGCCTAAACGTTAAGAAGACCGAGTATTTGACCACCGACGAGCACGAGTCTGGCACTATCAAAGTTAATGGCACGGATCTTCCGCGAGCCGCTACGTTCAAATACCTCGGCTCAGTGGTTTCATCAGACGGCAGCCTCGTCCATGAGATCACCGCACGCGTCGCCGCTGCGTGGTTGAAGTGGCGCTCGCTGACCGGTGTGCTGTGCGACAAGGACATACCAGACCGGCTCAAGTCGAAGATCTACCGTACCGTGGTACGTCCTGTCGCGCTGTATGGTGCCGAGTGCTGGCCCGCCACTAAGGAAATGGAACGCCGAATCAGTGTCACTGAGATGAGGATGCTGCGGTGGATGGGTGGCTTTAGGCAGCTAGATCGCATATGCAACCAGGACATACGACAGCGATTTGGGGTAGCTGCGATAGCCGACAAGCTCCGTGAGGCGCGTCTGCGATGGTTTGGTCACGTTCTTCGCGCTGATGGCGACAAAGTCTGTAGGATTGGCTTCGACGTAGAGGTACCAGGAAAGCGGCCTAAAGCACGACCAAAGCAACGATGGCTTGACACCGTACACGGTGACCTCAAGACGGCTGGGATCCATCCCGACCAAGCGCACGACAGAGCACTCTGGCGTCAAAAGATCAGCAAAGCGGACCCCGCTGCGAAACGGGAAAAACGCTAAGAAGAAGAAGATTGCCCTCATAGCAAACTCGGCTAGTGGTGCCTCAAAAATTTCGAATCTCGAACTTATGGTTTAGATATCTATACAGTAGAAGCGATACATCACAGAATCTTTGAAACATTACACAGCGGGTCATTTGATTTGCTGATCTCGAGTGTCAAGATTGTTTGGCAACACACTGTCAGTTTTTTCACACAAAATTAACATTACTTTCGCTCGCTTACGGCAACTGCTACCAAAAAATGGACGCCGTAACCGTTCAAAAATAGTTTTACGATACAATATGTTCAACCACATATGACCCAAACATCTGAAAGGAAAAAAGAACAACTAGCTGATTCTTAGCAGAGGTGGCTATTTCGTGTACATGCCAAGAATTTGACAACCAGTTTGCGCCCTAAAGCCTTTGTAGGCCTGCGGCATCGTATGGGTGTGTGGGAATCACTCCAAGTTCTGCATAGCGAGAGTGGGGATTACTGGTTACTCGCGTCATGTTATCAACGAGTACCTTACTAAGGTGATCAAGAATCTTGCAACACCTTATCCACATAATTAGGAAACTGGAATAATTGTGCGGCTTTTATTTGCATGCCATGGGAGAGAATTGTGGTGCATTCAGTTGCGGGAGGATTTTGGCTCTACGTGTTGGATACAAGTAAGTCGCAGGCTTTATTCGCTTGGAAAATCGTTCCGCTTCTACCGACACAAGGATATCTGTTAGGCTCGATTAATCATGACATGAAAGCCTTGCCAATAAAGGACATCTCCATAGAAACTGTAGAAACCGACCAGTGTCCTTTGTGGAAAGCATATGAAACGAGAGAATAGGTAGAGCAATGTCCCTAGAACACTGTTCCTCATAATCGCCTCCTCCTTTATGCAGTTTGAATGAAAAATATTTCTTTCGACACTTTTGGGAACCTGGATAAAGGAGGGTGCGAAAATCTACCCACAGGCATGAAATACAAGGCTACGGTACAAAATGAGGATTTTCGTGATCACCGCATGAAATAACCCCTGTAGGCAGAGTCTATGCGAAAACTATGGTTTCGAGATTTTTGGAGCAGCAATATCCGAATAGTGCCATGAAGTCGACACTGGCGTTATTATTATGCTGAATGTTTGCCATGTTCATGATCCGCATCTTCAATAACCCCCAAATGACCGTTTTCTGCGAAACAGTCGTGAAATTCGGTGCAATACATCGATTGCACAACGGCATAATTTAATCGACGCCTAAAAATGGGTACTGTAGCAGCCACCAATGGAACTTACAGGAAGCTCCAAATGTCCGCAGTCAAGAGGGCGTGGCCACGGCGCGGCCCCTTGATCAGACACAGGCGCTCTCTATATTGCCTCTGGCTTCTCTGACTCTGCAGCCAACCAGTGGCAGCGTGCGGAGCGCCTGTGTCTCTGTCTAAAGCCGCGTGGTGGCCACGTCCCTCTTGACTGCGGACATTTGGAGCTTCCTGTAACTTTTCATCTTGTCGGACCAGTGACGTGGCGCGGCGTGGCACTCTGGCTATCTGATACACTCCTCGACCAGGCCCCAGCACAGGTCTCCCCGGGGGCAAGCTGGGCTTCGTAAAAGGGCCGAAAAGCAAAGGGGGCTTCGTACTGGAAAAAATTGCGTTTGTTACTTCAAAGGGAAGCATCACGTTCATCAGGCGAGGTAGGGGCATTAAATAAGTTAAGTGACCTCATCATTGAGCGTGGAGAGGCTGCTCGTGCTTTGAGCGACGCAACAGGGGCGACCGATGCCGAAAAATGGCTTGCAACGAGGCTGTTCGCTCCTTGAGCGGCCAGGCGACTGTCCGGTCCAAGTATTCCGATTGGAGCACATATTCTACATACACCGTAGGATTTAAAGGCAGCAGGAGCTGAAATCCTCGACTCCGAGTGAGCTGTGGGTGATGAAGTACAGACTCAGCACATCATAAACACAGACAATGATGGCTTACCTGCAGAGAAAATGGAACATTCGTCGCGAACACGCCTGGTCGTGTTCGCGCGCGGACGAGTTTTCCCTGGCGCAGAAGCCATTGCGGTGCGTGGTTTGGCGTAAAGGGAAAACGAGATGCATCCAATTCACAGGGTTTCATGGCGGGACTCGGCCAGAAACACGCGCCGCAATGGCTTTCGCGCCGAGGAAAACTCGTCCGCGCACGAACACGGCCAGGCGTATTCGCGACGAATGTTCCATTTTCTCTGCAGGTAAGCCATCATTGTCTGTGTTCGTTTCACATTTATGATGTGCTGAGTCTGTACTTCACCACCCGCAGCTCAGCTCAGAGTCGAGAATTTCAGCTCCTGCTGCCTTTAAGAATTCCTGCGCAGTCTAAACGCAACCAAATGACATGATATCTTCACTAACAAAAGAACTAAGGGAACACTACAGCTGTTTGAACGTACGATCAAAACTTATGTACCGCACGAAAGATATACGCGAAAAACCCTTCTCCGGAAATTTCGTGGAGCTGCTGCGAAGTCCAGACTTTAAAGGCAGAGGGCCACATCATTTAGTATCTGAGATGATGGCATATTCTGAACCTTCTCGACACGCTGATTCCAACGGTGCACATAAAATGTAGCAAAACCCTCGAAAAACCCGTTTTTGGACGGCAAAATCAATTTTGACGCGGACGAGTTTTCCGCGTGAAAAGTGCGCGGCGTTTGCGCGCCTTTGATAATGGTGCGCTGGTGCATCGTAGCGCCTTCATGGTGGAATGCGTTGATATTTCACTTTGAGTGGGGTTTATAATCTTTTTCAAATGCGAGGATTGTTGACAGGAGGAAAAAACACGGTTTCTGATGAACCCTTCCATAAACATGCACAACAAACATGAAAGTCAGAATTGTGCAGATGTGTTCCGTAGAGTAGGTCGTACGCGGGGCATCGGGACGATGATCTCTGGAATGGGACCACGACCCCGGATTTGAATGTAACTGGCGGGAAACGCAAGATTATTTAAGGGCGAATCTTAGGTGATTCAGGGATATTCTGGATCTCTTCTCTTGTGTGGACGGCTCTGAGTCCACATTCCTCCTCCTCATTCCGTCTACTACATTTTTTTCCGTAACCCCCTCTGAATCTATGTATATCTATTTACCAGGAAATAAAATATTCGAAGATTCTCTGTTCTGATCAGCTGGAAGGTTTCGGCGTGAGTCGCTGAAATTACCGTTGAAAACTTGTTCGTTCTTAGAATCATCGGCTATACCAGGGACCCACATCCCCGGTACATGGGGGCCGGACTAAGCCGAGTTTAGGAGGAACAAGTCAATTGATCAGAGCAGGTAGGGGGATACAAGTGGAAGTGGTAGATAGAGGAAACAGCTGAGTGAAAGAGATTGTGGCTCGTATCTATCCGGATCGCCACAAAGTAATTCAGAATCAGAGTAGAGGTGGCTTGTATCCAACAGGATCGCCACACTAATACATAGAAGGAAATTAGAAGAGTGGTTGGTATCCAGGTGGATCGCCACAAAAGTAATAGGAATCAGACAGAGTGGCTGGTATCAGTACAGATCGCCACATAAGTAAACGAGATAGTGACTGATTGCCGAAGGGGATCGTCACTATCGATCGAACACTGACAAGAGGGCCGTGACATAGAGGGCAGCCGCGTTATCGATTGAGCATCGACGACAGGCAAAGGTCCGCGCAAAGACTAAGCGCACCCTAAGGCAAGGTATCGATCGATCGATTGACCGCAGATAATCGATTGCGGGGGCGCTGCGCATAGAATAGAGCGCAAGTTCACGGCGAAGAGAGTGAGCATCGGGAAAGAAGGAAGACCGTTAGCAAGTAGTGAGGAGAGAGAACAGCAGAACGACCTTGGGTCAGAATCTTCAACACTAACATCTCTCTCTCTCTCTCTCTCTCTCTCTCTCTCTCTCTCGGTCTACTGTTGATCATCATTCGTACTCGCATTGGTATCGACGTGCGTGTATAAGTGTATATTTTAAGAGTGTCTTATCGAAACATTGATATTATTATTGCAGAATGAGCGAAGAATTCAACGAAGAGTTGCTCTTGCAATCGCCAGAGAAGGATGCGACATCCGAAGTTCCGATGGAGGAAAATGAAGACATACATGGGATCGCGACTGAGCAAAAGGTGAGAGTTTTAAGGAAGAAAAGTAAAGATGTTGTGAAGGTAACAAATAAGAGCATAACTGCTATGGTAGTTGAGTGTGACAAAGTCCTCAGTAGATCATTCCGAACCACAGATCCAATCAGAAACGAAGTTATGGAGTCTGTGGAGCGACAGGCTAAAGTCGCAAAAGAAACAACTAAGATTTCCTTGGAGCAGTTCACGAGGGATTGGGAGGAAATGGTTCAAAATATCCCCATAGGTGAAAGAGGTGACATCGAGAACGGTGTCATTGAAATATTGAAAGTTGCAAATCTAACGCAAACTCATCAGCTAGGAACGTGCTTAGATGAGAGGATCGCGGATAGGGAGTACATACAGGTACTAGGTGACATCGTAGGATGCCCAAGTAGTAATTCAGTAGAGCAAATCAGGTTATTGGTAGAGAAGTTAAACGAGAAAGAGCGGAACATAGAGCGACTAACACAGCAGATTGAGCAACAAAATGTTCAGATTCAGGAGCTCACAAGCCGAATCGGTCAGCTAGGACAGCAAGCACCCACGTGATGGCCCCGAATGACAGATATAAAGGTGAGGCGAGCTCAATCTATAAGGAGAAGTGGATAAGATTCTCTAAAGCTGGAGTCATTGAGTCACGCGTAGATCCGATGCAATTTCAGGGCACTTCGACTTCGGAGGTCTGGAATCCTACGACCCACACGTGCTCCTCGCAATCGCAAGAAAGAAGCTACAGCTTGACAAAGGATCAGCCCACGTCTTCGTCGGCCACAGGTACGACCTTGGCATTATGCGGTAGTGGGAGCGAGGTAGTTAGAGCTGGAAGGAATGGATGTGATGACGCTTTAATCGAATATATGAGAACAGCCGCGCTGCCCATAATCGAACCTTTCCATGGTGGGGAACACCAAAGTTTTAAGAGATTTGTGAATGCCTTTTTAATAAGATACCACAAGCCTCAATGGGACGACAGAAGTCTCATACAGTTTTTTGAGAGCTTTTTCAGAAAGAGGGCGCTGGTCACATTTGAAACTTTGCCCAAGGACGTAAGAGAAGGTAGCTTTGAGGAGGTCGTCGCGGCAATGCAAGAATGCTTGCAAGAGGACGGAAACTCCGCTAGGATTAAGGCGCTCCATCAGCTAAGAAACCTATCCCTACGGAACGATCAGTCCGTGGGTGAATTCTGCGTGGTGCTTGAAAAAATAGCACACAGGGCATTCCCCGATACCCCGGCTGAAGCCGTGTCATTGCAGAAGGCAGAGATACTATTCAGACAGCTAGCTAACTGGAATGGTAGCTACTCTCTGTCGGAAGCAATTGAAACGAGCAAGAGCGGTGAGGCGTATGAAAACGTTAAGAAAGCCGCGCTTAGGTTAGAAATGAATAGAAAAGCCGTAGTGGAAATGTCGGAGGGCTCCATACGTAAGACAACCCCAAATTCTCAATCGAGTAAGGCAGGGAATAACCGATTCCAGCGGTTCAACAACATAAACAGCGACAGTGGTAGATTCGCAACTCACGTTCATCCTAGAGTTACATCAGAGGCTACGAGGCACAATGGGCGTAACAGCTCCGGTAGAGATGCAACGCAAAGTAAGTCACGCAATACGGTAGTAGACAGAAGTGAAGTAGAATGCTATAGTTGCGGGAAACGTGGCCACATGGCAAAGGACTGTCGAAGCAAAACATCAAGACGCAGGGACGAAGACACGCGGCCGAGAGTGAACAACGAACATCAGGCTGGATCGTTCTCTGCGTTGGTAGATAATTTGGTTGCCAGTGTGTCAATGAGCAAAGAGTACGTCGAAACACAAGGGCACCGCGCTACTGGATACTGGCTCCGAGACGTCGATTGTTCCGTTAGGTGTTTTCCGTGACGCAAGAGCTGATGGTGTTGATCTGGATGAATATGTCGAGAGGATTCCCAGCGTCAAGGCGGTAGTACGGAATGCATCTGGAGTAGTAATGGATTTCATAGACACCATACGGATGCCAGTTACACTGCACGGAAAGACAAGGTCTGTTGCTTTTCATGTCGGGCAGGGATTAGACGGTGTCATAATCTTGGGAACTAACGCGCTTGAGCTCTTTGGTATTAAATTGTCGTTTCCGAGTAAGGAAGAAGTCATCGTGGTGAAACATGAGTCACAAGTCCAAGCAGTGGTGAAGGATAGGGTATTTGTGCCTCCAGGTAGCACTAAGATGGTAGAGTTGGCAGGAGAAGTCTCACAGGGAGATCACTGCCTATGGTCTACTCACCTAGCGATAGGACATGGAATCTGTAGAGTGGATGATGAAGGAACGACAGTGGCTACAATCTGCAATTTCTCGGAAGAACCCGTAGTGCTTCGGAAGGGTGAAGTTATTGGTGAATGGGACGAAGGTAGGTGGTCACCAGTGACCGCACAGGAGCTAGGAGCCGATATGCTGGAACGTAACGATGACGATCGCGAAAGCGACGAAGAAGCGAGGTTGGAGGAGCTTCTGCAAGTACTAAATACAAGGTCAAGTATGACTACTGAATTGGCGCGCTTGGTGACGCGGTTTAAAGACGTCTTCGCAGTACGAGACTCCGAACTGACGCAAACGGACTTGGTGGAGCATAATATTGACACAGGAGACAGTCACCCCATTAAGCAGAGGACCAGACCGGTTCCAATAGGGGCGAGGCAAGAATTCAAAGAAATCATAAAAGGTCTACTAGAGCGAGGGATTATACGGAAAAGTAAGTCAGATTGGGCTTCCCCCGTAGTCCTGGTACGGAAAAAGGATGGGTCATTGAGATTGTGCATTGATTACCGTGCACTAAACAAAGTGACAAAACAAGACTCCTATCCACTTCCTACGATTGACACGGTCATTCAGAGCCTTGGAGGGAAGAAGGTTTTCTCTACTTTGGATATGGCCTCAGGCTACTGGCAAATACGCTTATCAGACTTGGCTAAAGAAAAGAGTGCATTCACGACGAGTGAGGGCCTCTTCGAGTTTGAGGTACTGCCATTTGGCCTATCAACCAGTCCTGCGGAGTTCCAACGTCTTATGGATATGGTCCTAGGTGAAATAGGGGTCAAAGATAGCGAAGTGTTCGTCTACATTGATGACTAGCTGCCGTACCCGGCTTTGCTCGGGATTTTTACTACCTTGGCCACATCACACTGCTGAGACCAATACTATCACCGATAAATTCATTAAAACATTAAAATCTTCATAATTTCGGTGGTCAGCATGTTAGCGAAGCTCAATGACCCTTCCCCATCGACTTATGGGCGGAAAGTTAACAAAGCTATTTTGGTGACATTGAATCGAAGCATTCGTGCAAAATGGTTGTCGTATTCGTATTCGGCGTATTGCGAAACCCCATGTCTTCACAGCTCCATTGAGCAGAAGAGCGAAAAATCAATAAAGTCAACAAATCGATATTTCGTGCAAAATGGTTGTCATATTCGTGTTCAGCGTATTGAGATACCCCAGTAGACATGTCTTTACCACCCCATGATCAAGAATAGAGAAAAATCAATAAAATCAATAAATCGATAATTTGGCGCAAAATGGTTGACATATTCGTGTTCAGCGTATTGAGATACCCCAGTAGACATGTCTTTACCACCCCATGATCAAGAATAGAGAAAAATCAATAAAATCAATAAATCGATAATTTGGCGCAAAATGGTTGTCATATTCGGACTCAGCGTATTGAGAAACCTCAAAAGACATGTCACGACCGACTTCTGGACAAAAATAGCGAAAAATCAATAAAATCAATATAATCGATAAATCAATCGATAATCCCAGGTGCAAATTAGCCTATAACCTCCGCCGGCCCGCGAAGAATGCGCATGCAAAATTTGGTCCGGATCGGTGCACTATCCGCGATTTCTATTCATTACATACATACACACACACACACATACATACAAACTTTCACTTTTATATATACAGATATACTAATAGCCACAAAAACCTTAGAGCGACACTATGAGGTGTTGGAGCTAGTGTTCGCCGCACTGAGGAAAGCGAACTTAAAATTAAAACCGCAGAAGTGTGGCTTCTTCAAGAATGAGGTAGCCTTCCTTGGACATGTAATCAATGAGAAAAGGATAACAACAGACCCGGATAAAATATGTAAAATCAGGGAATATCCACCACCTCGAAACGTAGGTGAATTGCGAACTTTCTTGGGAATGGCTTCATACTACAGAAAGTTCATATTAGGTTTCTCAAAGGTAGCTAGGCCGCTATATGAGTTGACGAGCCCCAAAACGGAATGGAAGTGGACTTCCGTAGAGGATGCTCCATTTGAGAACTTGAAAGAAGTCATGACCAAAGCCCCAATACTGGCACAACCT
Organism: Ancylostoma caninum; assembly: GCA_037903475.1. Lineage (NCBI taxonomy): Eukaryota > Metazoa > Nematoda > Chromadorea > Rhabditida > Ancylostomatidae > Ancylostoma > Ancylostoma caninum. The sequence continues at coordinate 137,494 of JBAJFG010000619.1, read as the reverse complement.
GACATAGCTGCTGCCGCTAACGAATCTAGGCCTTTTATAATCTATACGGATGCCTCGGGAGATGGCTTAGGGGCAGTACTATGTCAAGAGGGTGAGGATAAAATGTTACATCCCGTATACTTTGCTTCAAAAAGTTTAACAAAAGCGGAAAAGAACTATCACGTTACTGACCTCGAAGCCCTAGCTGTAATTTTTGCACTGAAAAAGTTCCACTTCTTCATCTATGGGCTGAAAACCGTGGTACGAACCGACCACAAGGCGCTTACTAGCTTGTTCAAACAGACTAATGTTTCGGCTAGAGTATTACGGTGGACTCAGAGGTGCAAAAGTACAAACTAGAGATTCAATACGTAGCAGGAAAAGCTAATGCCGTAGCGGATAGTTTGTCAAGAGGTACTGTAGGAGGAGTACCTGAGGAGGAAGCAGTATGTGCGGAGAACGAGGCAGTAGTGGCGCAAGCTGAAGTTCGAGACTCGGAGTGGTTAAGTGAACTTGAAGCAGACCCAGACTATGCCGACTTTGTCAAAACGGTACAAATGGGCGACGACACTAAAGAGATCAAACTACCACGATCCGTACGAAAATTCAGTTCTGCGGATTTCGCGATAGGTGATGGAGGGCTTCAGATGGCCTTGGAGGGAAAGTGGGTCAACTTTGTCCCAAAGCAGCGTAGAAAAGCAGTTTTCGAAGAAGCTCATGCTGGCATGATGGCAGGTCATTTAAACGGTGGGAAACTCGTCCGCAAGCTGAAAAAAACCGTTTACTGGGATGGAATGGAAAAAGATATATTGAAGTGGTGTAAGTCGTGTCGAGAATGTTTTCTTACACGGACTCATGAGAAAAATGTTCCCCCACTAAAACCAATTACGACTTCGCAACCGTTTGAATTGGTGGGAATGGACCTAGTGGAACTAGGCTTGTCCGAAAATGGCAATAGGTATGCTCTTGTAGTTATAGACCACTTCACGAAGTTTTTAGGAGCATACCCAATCCCCGATAAAACCGCTAAAACCATTGCCAGGACATTTTTTGAAAGATGGTTTTATGATGGCTGCCGTTGGCCCAAAACGATACATTCTGACCAAGGACCCGAATTCGTCAATAGTGTAATTTCAGAAGTCTGTGAAACAACGGGTATTCGGCAATCCATGACCAAGGGGTACAACCCAAGAGAGAATGGTATCACGGAGCGAGCTATAGGTACGATAACACGCATGCTGAAGAAAAAGACGGTAATTCCAGCACAGTGGGATATTTTATTACCTATGGTGGTTTTTGCGTACAATTCAGCACCACACGAAGCTATAGGTGATAGTCCGTTTTATATGCTCCACGCATTTGACCCTAACCAACCTTCCAACGAGATTCCTAGTGAAAACCTCTCGTGGAATCATGTGGACTTCGACGACTACAAATATGAACTCTTGACGAGCATGCAACACTTCCGTGATTGTTCGCGGGAAATGAGTGAAGAGTACCGGAACAGTATGAAGCAGAGGTATGACGCTCGTAACATGGTAGAGCCTTCAAAATTGCCGAGAGTTGGAGATCGGGTGTATGTAAGGTTACCAGGAGAGAAAAATAAGTCGAAAATGTACCCTAAATTAGTTGACTGCTGGAGCGGTACCCCACGAAATCGACGACACTCCAATTGAAACGAAAACGAAGCGTGTGAAGAGAGGAAGAAAGGTGAATAAACTCAAAACACCGCTAACATCCGTGTGTTGTAGGGCCACAACGTCACGAGATCCTGTAGTGTCGGACAATAGTGCGCTCGGTCTGTTCTTCACCTGCCCCGGATCTGGGAGACGTCTTGGCACCGATGATCCAGAAGAATATCACTGTACGATTCGTGATATGACGTTCGCTGATATAGCTCCTGATGAAACTGATGTAGTTATCCGCTCAATTCGTATTCAGTCGATCTTTTCTTTGGCCAGAATGATATCGATCTACGAGAACGAGGTAGACGTCGACAATAAGAGGTTCTTGATGCAATCACCCAATAATAACTTCGTTACCATTGCTGGAGCGGAAAAGGCGTATACGTTCTACAAAAGGAATTGCGAGCATGTACTGAAAGCGTTACTAGTGCACGATGGTAGTAGAATCGCAATGGCAAGCAAGGACGTGGACATAGAGATATCGCAGTTGAATGACCTCGCGAATGCAGGAGTCCAGTTCGCTCAGAGCAATTCCTGGGATGACGTCAACATCTGTGGACCGGTTCGAAAGACGGTCATCTTGGCACCTGGAGGTTTCAGAGGGTACGAGAGAATTCTCAAGTTGGAAGAAGGAGTCGACATTATCATCTACAGTGGACTTAAAGACGTAGTAACCGCGGTAGGAAGAGTCGAAGGAATCAACACGTGTTTTTTTTTGACACCGACGTCACAGAAACCGTACGACGCGACGGAATGGCAAGCCCTAGCCATGGCCTTAACCTCGCAAGTGAGACTGGGTATGAAACTGCTGGCCGTTAGTAGCCCTCGTGGAGAGGCAGCATGGAACGCACACAGGAAAAACACATCCGACATGTTGGATATTGTTCGAGAATCAGCAACGGCCATGCGGAGGAACGCCTTGGCGAAGACACAGGGAGTACAGAAAATTCGGTTTACCCCGCGCAGTCGGTGAAGTCCTTCATGAAAATACTCCAAACTTACGTCGCGCCACACGTGAAGATGGGAAAAGGTGGCTTATATCAGCTCCTGGATCACCCAGTCACTCGAGAAAAGGCATACAAACAGAAGAAGAAGGACCGGGAAAACGAACACACTGGTAGGAATAGTTAATCGACAGATGATAACCATAAGGGAGGCATCGGACCCATCAGAATGGATGTGCAACGTGGCCATGGAAGATGTTTCGTCAGGGGTAGGGGGCGTAGCATGACTCTCGGGTATAGACCTTACTGGAATAGGTGGGATGGTTATCACCCGTATTTCGTGAATTAGAGTTATATGTTGAGTGCTTTTTTTTTAATTTCGCTTGTTCAGATTTTTTTCTTGTTCTCGGTGATTGGTTCTTTCCTCATTTTTCCCTTGTGATGTATTTTTTTCGCTCAGTTCAAGCGACGAGGGCGTCGCTTATTTAGGGGGGCGGGTTGTGCCGTAGAGTAGGTCGTACGCGGGGCATCGGGACGATGATCTCTGGAATGGGACCACGCCCCCGGATTTGAATGTAACTGGCGGGAAACGCAAGATTATTTAAGGGCGAATCTTAGATGATTCAGGGATATTCTGGATCTCTTCTCTTGTGTGGACGGCTCTGAGTCCACATTCCTCCTCCTCATTCCGTCTACTACATTTTTTCCGTAACCCCCTCTGAATCTATGTATATCTATTTACCAGGAAATAAAATATTCGAAGATTCTCTGTTCTGATCAGCTGGAAGGTTTCGGCGTGAGTCGCTGAAATTACCGTTGAAAACTTGTTCGTTCCTAGAATCATCGGCTATACCAGGGACCCACATCCCCGGTACAGATGTAAAAAGACATAAAAAGGCTCCAGATTAGCAGTAGCTGTTGATGTCTTGTCCAGCCGTTGGTCAACGAACGGCACTGTTCCGGACATACCTGCAGTGGGTAGATTTTGTTGGAAGACTCGCTTCTAGTTGAGATACATCATCGGGAGTAAGTCCTTACCACATTTTTTGGAGCCGATCGATCGATTGGTCACGTTTTGACGCGTTGTAAAAGCGTGCCGCATCGGCTCCAGCAAGGGTATGGCTGACACTGAGCCTCGTCCGCTTGGAGCGATCCACCTCGGGGCTCCAAATTTACCCTCACTTGGAGCCCTTTGAAAACGGGGTTTCCGTCATTTCTTTGAGATCTGGTATACAATTTTGGAATCAGCAGGTCGAGTAGGTCGTGGATATGTTGATATCTCTAACATGCCGAACGAGGTGGACCTCTGCCTTTAAGATTGGGCTTGAAAATTGGAGTGTGCGGAGAACTAAGGGGGCACTACAACTGTATGCTCAGTATTGCCACAACCGATGTACGGCGCAAAGAATATATGTTAGGGAGGCCTCAGGTCGCCCCCCTAGGTCACTTACCGAGCATACACTTTTTTATTTCACATAATTTTTGGGCTTTTGCAGCATACACTTTTTCTTCAAGGTCCGCTTCATCATTCAAGTACCTGATGGATTCGATCCATGAAGTATGGAATTCATAGGAGTTCTCGGAGTGTTGCTAACTTGAGGTAATTTGGCGTTCAAAAACATTATGAGCATACACTTTTTTATTTCACATAATTTTCGGGCTTTCGCAGTGAATTCTTGTAGTACCCCTTTAGTTTTTTTTTGTTACTGAAGATATCAAATCATTTCGTTCGTTTACACTGCGCAGGAATCCTTGGAATCCTACGGAGTCCAAGCCTGTAGAATATGTGCTCCAATCGAACGACGCCGCAGACTAGTTTCAACGTGTTCTTCCTTGTAACAAGAATCACCTGTTCATCCTCACACGTTCCAGTGAACGTTCCATTTCCTTCCATCATCGTTTATAGGGTAATTTACACCAGCTGCGTGAGTCAGACGCACGCATCAACTTGCGAAGGATCGTCCATGAGGACCGTTCGGCATGTACATTCTCAATGAAAAGAATGTACGGCCGGCTCCAGGCCGTAAGGCGGTATTTATGGTTGATGCGCGTCAAATTTGACGCGGCGATGCACAATGCAAAACGAAGAGGAGAAGAGAATGCGCGGCAGGATGCGAATGTTCCTGGCTTTGCCGCGAACAAACTGCGTTCTAATCTTCGCCGCATCGACACATCGCGAAAACTTCGTGAAATTTCAGGCCGACGCGTCAGATTTGACGCTCATCAACCATAATAGCGTCTAAACGCGTGCCCCTGAGCCGCGTCAGCGATGCGACTGGCCCTATCCTTCATCATATAGACGCACGCGCGTCAAACACACGCATCTAGTATAAACTGCCCTTTGGTCTGCCCAACTTTCCAATCCGTTCCTTTTCGGATTGAGGGTTTTTTCTTCAAATCTATGCCTTTTTCAATTTCTCTTTTGCTTCAGAATCAGAATGTTGTGCCTTTACGTTCCTCGAATTGTAGTTTGCACTATGAACTCGTGCCCCACCATGAGCTGTTCCCCGGAACTCCTATTTTTAGAGTGGGTTAAGGTTTTCCTTCCGTTTGCATGTTCAAAGGGGGCTTCGTAAAATTTTGGTTTTTCAAAGGGGGCTTCGTTTTGATTTTGGCCCGGGGAAGACCTCGTGCCGGGGGCCTGTCCTCGACCGATAATACTCTGAGGAGATGAACTCATCACGCTCTGATATAGTCTGTCCGAAACGACGAGTCCGCCCACACGCGCGGAGATCGTGAAGCTGCCACGTTTGGTCACGTTTCATCTTTATCTTCATGGTACTTCATGGTATTGACCAATGATTTGGCTGTGACGTGGACGACGTGGCAGCCAACAGCATCCGTCCCAGCAGCGCCGCCCCTCGATCTCCGCGTGCGTGGGCGGACTCGTCGTTTCGGATAGACGATACAAATCCTGTGTTATTTGAAGTTATGTTTTGTGTTGGCTCTCGTGCGGCGTTCTCGGACGAGTTTAGCCGTCATCACGTAATCCATGAGAGGCCGGGCGCGCTTGGGTAGGCGGCTACAGTTTTATACGGGCTAGGTCGCACCCCCTCATTACCTAGACTGGCAGCAGAGAACTGCTGCCAAACGCCACGCCGCCTGACTGTAACACAGCTTCAAAACATTTGAGTTCGATCGCCATGACAAGAAAGGTACGGAAGTGAACGCCCCACAATCTGGTCTGGTGAGCTGGTATCTTCAGTGAGATAAGGACTGAGGGAACAATAGAAGTTTTTGAAAAAGACTTATGTAAACTCTAAACTTATGTAAACTAAAAAAAGTGTATGCTCACATTCTGAGTCTGAGTGATTGCAGGGCTCTCCCGTTAGGTCGATAGACACCAGATTTGGGATGAAGAGGCGTCATGATACTCACAATAAATGTATGATGTCAGATCACGAAACTTATATGAATCAAGAAATTTCATGCTCGGTAAAGGGGCCAGCCTATTTTCGACAGGCTGGCATAGAAGCTGAGCCTGTCTGGAGCATAATTTTCCTACTTAAACGCATAAGTTTCCAACCTCCCCCCATACACCCAAACTAGTAGGTATGTGCTATCATACGCCGCACATCTTATCACTTATCACCTCCTATCTTCTGAGTATTTCCCCTTTTACGCTCGCTCCAAGGTACTATTGCAGGCCGTTAGGTGGAGCGCTAAGCGCTGCCGCGCTCCAAAGCAGAACGCCGATCCAATCGACTCGCTGTGCGGGAACCCGAGTATTTCAAACTTCTTTTTCAAGCTAAGAAGCTTCTTTTCTGTTATTTCTTTTAGAGGAGTCTGTGCGGAACGACGAGTCCGCCCACGCACGCGGGGATCCAGAGGCTGCCACGCTGGCCAGCACTTCACGTCATCATCTCTAATCTGCGTATCACGTTTCAACGTTATCTTTACGGTATCGACCAATGATTTAGGTGGGCGGACTCGTCGTTTCGGACAGACTGTACCCCATATTTGTATGGTCATCTTTTCTCTAATACCTCTTCAACTTTCATGATAGCTGAAACCAGCCGTTAAACATTCGAAAAGGCTGCATTCGTCTTTTAGGCCACTCTAGCTATTTTCAAAGGGGGCTTCGTAAAATCTGGATTTTTCAAAGGGGGTCCGTTTCAGTTCCGACCCTAGGACAGGCTCGTGCTGGGGCCTGAGCACAATGAACGCGAATATTGCAACGACTCGCACGAAAGTATTGATTTTGTCAAATTATCACTTTTGCTCAGAGTTCTGTGAGAGCATGCTTGTTGAAGTTGTTCAAAATGCTGAACACGAATTTTATAATCACTTCTTTTTAAGATATCGATTTATCGATTTTATCGATTCTTTACCGTTTCTGTTCAATGGTCGGTGAGGCATGCCTACTGTCTTTCAAAGCTCTGAGAACTAAGGGAGAGGCATTATCAATACGGTCTCAGATCAATAATTTGTCGATTTCGCCGACTCTTTTCCTTCTTGCCTTTCTATGAGTGGGAATCTGTTTTATGAGGTTTCCAACATGCCGAACATAAACGTAGCAGATATTCCTCATGAAATCATTGATTTTTCGGAATTATTTCTTTTTCGACCCTTTCTGATCACGGTTCCGTGAGAAAAAATAGGCACTATCTGATTTTCATACACTGAACCAGATTTATGTTGAATTTCTAGCAACTGCAGTTACTAGCGAGAATTAGACGAGGGTAATTTCGAAATTCCACGTTTCGCCCTTAATGGCCTCATATTTCTTTAAGCCTAACATAAGAATACAGTCAATCAAACTATGAGCGAAGGAAGGAATGGATGACAGAAACAAGCAAGAAACCTGTAAGCGCAGTGATCAAGATAGAAACTGCCGCATCTGCCATGCACTCGCCAAGCCTTTGCTCCACCGTCAGTGTACGGCAGGTTCGTTTCACAGCTGCTACCATCAAGAACATGTTGTCAGTACCAACAGCTGGAAGTAGAACATCAGAGTTACACGGAAAAGATGTGTGCCAAGGAATAACCCGACAAGATCTCACCAACAACCAAAAACGGCATCACAGCAACAATGTCGTTGTACTGTACATCCAGCAATACCAAGCCGCCCATGGCGCTGGCGATGCCCATTCCTGCGTTTATTACGCCGAACACGGAGAGGATCGGTTTCGACAGAACCCAGTCAAAATAAAACGTTCCTGCATATATGTTAGCATTTTAAAGATCCTACTATATTAAAAGATTTGGTCGCTAATTCCCGAGAACGCGTCTGTTGCTGCGCGTCGACTCTTACCGCATTGTCGATACGCAGTGTTGTGACGAGTCTTTTAAAAAAGGGGCCTCTGGCCTAAATTTCCACATTGTGCGCTTTTTTCGTCCTAGATCTTCATCTTCCTTGTTATAGGGTGGAACTTCCCTAAGGGCCGGCGTAGGTTTTAGGCTACTTCGCACCTGGGATTATCGATTCGTTTATCGATTATATCGATTTTATTGATTTTTCGCTAATTTTGCCCCGGGCGCGGCGAAGACATGTCTACTAGGGCAGGTCAATACGCTGAACACGAATATGATAACCGTTTCGTACGGCACTATCGATCTATCGATTTTATTGATTTTTCGCTAATTTTGCCCCGGGCGCGGCGAAGACATGTCTACTGGGGTATGTCAATACGCTGAACACGAATATGATAACCGTTTCGTACGGCACTATCGATTTATCGATTTTATTGATTTTTCGCTAATTTTGCCCCGGGCGCCTCGAAGACATGTCTACTGGGGTACGTCAATACGCTGAACACGAATATGATAACCGTTTCGTACGGCACTATCGATTTATCGATTTTATTGATTTTTCGCTAATTTTGCCCCGGGCGCGGTGAAGACATGTCTACTAGGGTATGTCAATACGCTGAACACGAATATGATAACCGTTTCGTACGGCGCTATCGATTTTATTGATTTTTCGCTAATTTTGCCCCGGGCGCGGCGAAGACATGTCTACTGGGGTATGTCAATACGCTGAACACGAATATGATAACCGTTTCGTACGGCGCTGTCGATTTTATTGATTTTTCGCTAATTTTGCCCCGGGCGCGGTGAAGACATGTCTACTGGGGTATGTCAATACGCTGAACACGAATATGATAATCGTTTCGTACGGCGCTGTCGATTTTATTGATTTTTCGCTAATTTTGCCCCGGGCGCGGTGAAGACATGTCTACTGGGGTATGTCAATACGCTGAACACGAATATGATAACCGTTTCGTGCGGCGCTATCGATTTTATTGATTTTTCGCTAATTTTGCCCCGGGCGCGGTGAAGACATGTCTACTGGGGTATGTCAATACGCTGAACACGAATATGACAACCGTTTCGTGCGGCGCTATCGATTTTATTGATTTTTCGCTAATTTTGCCCCGGGCGCGGTGAGGACATCGCTGCTGGGGTATGTCAATACAATGAACACGAATATGACAACCGTTTCGTACGGCACTATCGATTTATCGATTTTATTGAATTTTTGGTATTAATGCTCGCAGGTCAAACCGTGTCTTCTGGGATTTTTCGAAACTTTCAGCGTAAATATGGGAAGCATTTTAGAAGAATTTACCAGCCAAACAACTTTACCTTACTTTTGAGGGAAGGGGACGGAATGAAGAAGTGTCATTTAGGCTGATCACTAAGTGATGAATATCTCGATAGGTTTCTTTTGGCTCAACAAATGTTGGCATCAGTTCCAAATAGCCGGGAGAAACAGAGGACCCGAGCAAAGCCGGGTACACCGTCCAGTAATAAATATTCAAAAAATAATGATGAAACTAAACAACTGGATTTAAAGAATCAAACAGATATGATTTTTTAAATTCAGCAAGCCATTCTCAGGGGGGAGGAGGCTTCCTGCAAATCCTATTTGGAGCCCAATAATCCTAATAATGTCGATTAACGTTTCACCAAAATCCTAGCACATGGTTTTGTTTCCTGTCATGGTTTTGAAACGAAGTGGTAGCGTTTCCTGTCATGGTTTTGAAACGAAGTGGTGGTAAACATGCGCCGGTCTCAGGTAAAGAGACACACGGGCCCATTGGTCGGAATTTTCCTGTGGGTTCAGCTAGCTGGGCCAGTGGTAAAGTAGCGCTGGTCCCATCTAAGGTGCACACGGGTGCATTCGTCAGGGCTTTCCCTTGGGTTCGACTGTGCCAGTGGTAAACATGCGCTGGTCTCAGGTGAAGGGGCACACGGGTCCGTTGGTCAGAACTTTCCCGCCATTGGTAAAGAAGTTCTGGTCTGTGGTAAAGAGGCACACGGGTCGTTGGTCAGCACTTTGCCTTGGGCTCGACTGGGCTAATGGTAAAAAGGCGCCGGTCTCAGGTAAAGGGGCACAAAGGTCCATGGTCAGAATTTTCCCGCCAGTGGTAAACAGATGCTGGTCTCTGGTGAAGGGGCACACGGGTCGTTGCTCAGCTCTTTCCCTTGGGTTCGACTGGGCTAATGGTAAAAAGGCGCTGGTCTCATGTAAAGAGGCACAAAGGTCCGTTGGTCAGGACTTTCCCTTGGGTTCCACTGGGCCAGTGGTAAACAGGTGCTGGTCTGAAGTAAAGGGACACACGGGTCCGTTGGTCAGAACTTTCCCGCCAGCATAAACAGGTGCTGATCTGTGGTAAAGGGGCACACGGGTCGTTCGTCAGTACTTTGCCTTGGGTTCGACTGGGCTAATGGTAAAAAGGCGCCGGTCTCAGGTAAAGGGGCACATGGGTCGTTGGTCAGCATTTTCCCTTGGGTTTGACTGGGCCAGTGGTAAACATGCGTTGGTGTCAGGTTAAGGGGCACACGAGTCCGTTGCTCAGAATTTTTTTTTTGGATCGACTGGGCCAGTGGTAAAGTAGCGCTGGTCCTCTCTAAGCTGCGCACGGGTCCGTTGGTCAGGATTTTAACCTTGACTGCGATTGTCAGCAGCAAAATTGCGCCGGGCTCAGATAAAGGGGCACACTTGTCGCGCCAGTCTCAGGTAAAGGGGCACACGGGTCCGTTGGTCAGAATTTTTCCGCCAGTGATAAACAGTTGCTGGTCTCTGGTAAAGGGGAACATGGGTTGTTGGTCAGCATTTTCCCTTGGGTTCGACTGGGCTAATGGTAAAAAGGCGCCGGTCTCAGGTAAAGGGGCACACGGGTCCGTTGGTCAGAATTTTTCCGCCAGTGATAAACAGTTGCTGGTCTCTGGTAAAGGGGAACATGGGTTGTTGGTCACCATTTTCCCTTGGGTTCGACTGGGCCAATGATAAACAGGCGTCGGTCTCAGGAAAAGGACCACACGGGTCTATTGGTCAGGACTTTCCCTTGGGTTCGACTGGGCCAGTGGTAAACAGGCGCCGCTCTCAGGTAAAGATGCACACGGGTCCGTTGGTCAGGACTTTCCCTTGGGTTCAACTGGGCCAGTGGCAAACATGTGCTGGTCTCAGGTAAAGATGCACACGGGTCCGTTGGTCAGGACTTTCCCTTGGGTTCAACTGGGCCAGTGGCAAACATGTGCTGGTTTCAGGTAAAGGGGCACACGGGTCCGTTGGTCAGAACTTTCCCGCCAGTGGTAAAGAGGTTCTGGTCTGTGGTAAAGAGGCACACGGGTCGTTGGTCAGCACTTTGCCTTGGGTTCGACTGGGCTAATGGTAAAAAGGCGCTGGTCTCAGGTAAAGCGGCACAAATGTCCGTTGGTCAGGACTTTCCCTTGAGTTTGACTGGGCCAGTGGTAAATAGGTGCTGGTCTTAGGTAAAGGCGCACACGTGTCCACTGGTCAGAACTTTCCCTTGGGTTCAACTGGGCCAGTGGTAAACAGGCGTTGGTCTCAGGTTAACGGGCGCACGAGTCTGTTGCTCGAAATTTTTTTTGGGATCGACTGGGCCAGTGGTAAAGTAGCGCTGCTCCCCTCTAAGCTGCGCACGGGTCCGTTGGTCAGGATTTTCCCTTGACTGCGATGCCCTCAGCAGCAAAATTGAGTCGGGCTCAGATAAGGGGCACACTTGTCGCATCAGTCTCAGGTAAAGGGGCACACGGGTCCGTTGGTCAGAATTTTCCCGCCAGTGTTAAACAGGTGCTGGTCTCTGGTAAAGGGGCACACGTGTCGCGCCGGTCTCAGGTAAAGGGGCAAAAGGGTCCGTTTGTCAGGATTTTCCCTTGGGTTCAACTGGGCCAGTGGTAAACAGGCGTTGGTCTCAGGTTGAGGGGCACACGGGTCCGTTGGTCAGAATTTTTCTTTGGTTTTGACTGGGCCAGTGGTAAAGTAGCGCTGGTCCCCTCTAAGCTGCACACGGGTCCGTTGGTCAGGATTTTCCCTTGACTGCGACGCTGTCAGCAGCAAAGTTGCGCCGGTGTCAGATAAAGGGGCACACTTGTCGCGCCGGTCTCAGGTAAAGCGGCACACGTGTACACTGGTCGGTATTTTCCGTTGGGTTCGACTGGGCCAGTAGTGAAGTGGCGAGGTCTGTTGGTCGGGATTTTCCCTCGAGTTCGGCTGGCTGGCTCAGTGGCAAAGCGGTGTTGGTTTCAGGCAAAAGGGAGACGTGTTCGTTGGTCGTCAAAAAAAGAAGGTCGTGGTCGTGAAAAATTTCAATCAGTCAATTTTGGCATTTTGTGATTCCTCGGCAAGCTGTTTGCCACTGTTTAGTTTGAGTTTCTCAAAATCTAGTTTTATTCAGACAGGTGTTGAGACTGAATGAAGTGCTTAATTAGGTTTGTTTGCAGACAGTCTACTCGAACTCTAATACCAACACTGATAGAATGCGGTGAAACTTTGAGCCAAGGAACTCACGGGGCCGCTATCTCGCGCAAAAGCCTAGACAATAATTTGCGCACCCACTCAATGTATCTCGCCAACCCCTGGATTACCTCCCTTCCCAGAAACTGATATAAAAGCCTGGACAATAAATTGCGCACCCACCCAATGTATCTCGCCAACCTCGTGGATTGCCCCTTTCCAGAAGCTCAGGCAAAAACCTAGACAATAATTTGCGCACCCACCTCATGTATCCCGCCAACCCTGTGGATTAACTCCCTTTCTAGAAGCTTAGGCAAAAGCCCAGACAATAATTCGCGCACTCATCCCACGTATACCGCCAACATCTTGGATTACCTCCCTCCCCAGAAGCTTAGGCAAAAGCCTAGACAGTAACTTGCGCACCCACTTCATGTGTCCCGCCAACCGCCAACCCCATGGACTACCTCCCGTTCAGATCAGGCAAAAGCCCAGACAATTAATTTGCGCACCCACCCCATGTATCTCGCCAACCTCGTGGATTACCTCGCTTTCCAGAAGCTTTGGCAAACACCTAGACGGTAACTTGCGCACTCACCCAATGTATCTCGCCGACCCTGTGGACTACCTCCCTTACTAGAAACTCAGGCAGAAATCTAGAAAATAACTTACGCACCCACCTCATGTATCCCGCCTACCTTGTGGATTACCTCCCGTTCCAGAAACTCAGGCAAAAGCCTAGACAATAAATTACGCACCCATCCCATGTATCCCGCCAACACCGTGGATCACCTCCTCAAGTATCCCACCAATCTCATGGAGCATATTCGTTTCCTGAGCTTAAGCGAAAAATAACCAATAACTTATGCTCCTACTCATTTAGCCCATCAACCCTGTTGATCATCTCCCTTCCCTAGGTCACGTGAATTTGAATAGTCAGCGAATTCAGTTCATTGCTTTGTAATTTCTTAATCACTTTCTTAATCATCACTTGGAACTTTTTTGGTTTAGTATAAATGAACCACGTCGTGTCGGTGAATATCGATGAGGAATGACAAAGATGATTGGTGGAAATAGGCGCTCGTGATGCTTATTCTCTTCTCACAATAATGTTTTCTTTCAGTTTTTGTTAAAAACTTTGGAAAAGTATAAAGTTTTCAGAATAAGTTCGGTTTGAATTAGAAGGATGGGATAGTCACATACAGTGGTAATGCTGAGGGTGTGTGTATGATTGGCTTACTGAGTTATTGACTGAGTGATTTGTACAATACAATATCAGTTGTGTTCTGTATTTCACGCGGTCCTTGGTATGCTCGCTGCTTGCGAAAGACAGAGATGGAAAGAACAAAGCAAATTGATCCACGGATTCTGTCAGTTATCTTCTCTCATTCGCTACGCTACGTGCTCTTTTTGGACCGAATAATGTTATAGCTATACATATACAGTTGTGAAATAGTGTAGCTCGAGTTGAGGACGTGAATCTCACACAACCTGTTGGCGCGCACGAAAAACCACACCAGACCAATACTTTCACACTTTGGAAATTAGCACAGTAACGTGGCTTACGGGGCCACTAGTTCAAAAATAAAACATCACTCCTGCAATTTTTCCATGTACATCGTTGACATCGTTTTTTGATGGCTGACGCTCGGGACAGTGACGCTGTCGCAGCGACCATTCAGCCTCAATAGTTTCGTAAAACCACTCCCATGCACGCACGCTACTCCATATGAATTGTGCGGTAAGATAGGAGAATTTGTGACGTTTTGTTCTCAATATAGTGGCCCCGTAAGCCACGTTACTGTGCTAATTTCCAAAGTGTGAAAGTATTGGCCCGGTGTGGTTTTTCGTGCGCGCCAACAGGTTGTGTGAGATTCACGTCCTCAACTCGAGCTACACTATTTCACAACTGTATATGTATAGCTATAACATTATTCAGTCCAAAAAGAGCACGTAGCGTAGCGAGTGAGAGAAGATAACTGACAGAATCCGTGGATCAATTTGCTTTGTTCTTTCCATCTCTGTCTTTCGCGAGCAACGAGCATACCAAGGACCGCGTGAAATACAGAACACAACTGCTTTTGTATTGTACAAACCACTCGGTCAATAACTCAGTGAGCCAATCATACAAACGCACCCTCAGCATTACCACTGTATGTGACTATCCCATCCTTCTAATTCAAACCGAACTTATTCTGGAAACTTTATACTTTTCCATAGTTTTTTAACAAAAACTGAAAGAAAACATTATTGTGAGAAGAGAATAAGCATCACGAGCGCCTATTTCCACCAATCATCTTTGTCATTCCTCATCGATATTCACCGACACGACGTGGTTCATTTATACTAAATCAAAAAAGTTCCAAGTGATGATTAAGAAAGTGATTGAGAAATTACAAAGCAATGAACTGAATTCGCTGACTATTCAAATTCACGTGACCTAGGGAAGGGAGATGATCAACAGGGTTGATGGGATAAATGAGTAGGAGCATAAGTTATTGGTTATTTTTCGCTTAAGCTCAGGAAACGAAGATGCTCCATGAGATTGGTGGGATACTTGAGGAGGTGATCCACGGTGTTGGCGGGATACATGGGATGGGTGCGTAATTTATTGTCTAGGCTTTTGCCTGAGTTTCTGGAACGGGAGGTAATCCACAAGGTAGGCGGGATACATGAGGTGGGTGCGTAAGTTATTTTCTAGATTTTTGCCTGAGTTTCTAGTAAGGGAGGTGGTCCACAGGGTCGGCGAGATACATTGGGTGAGTGCGCAAGTTACCGTCTAGGTGTTTGCCAAAGCTTCTGGAAAGCGAGGTAATCCACGAGGTTGGCGAGATACATGGGGTGGGTGCGCAAATTATTGTCTGGGCTTTTGCCTAAGCTTCTAGAAAAGGAGGTAATCCACAGGGTTGACGGGATACATGAGGCGGGTGCGCAAATTATTGTCTATACTTTTATATCAGTTTCTGGGAAGGGAGGTAATCCAGGGGTTGGCGAGATACATGAGTGGGTGCGCAAACTATTGTCTGGGCTTTTGCCTGATCTGAACGGGAGGTAGTCCATGGAGTTGGCGGTTGGCGGGACACATGGGGTGGGTGCGCAAGTTACTGTCTAGGCTTTTGCCTAAGCTTCTGGGGAGGGAGGTAATCCAAGGTGTTGGCGGGATACGTGGGATGAGTGCGTAAATTATTATCTAGGCTCTTGCCTGAGTTTCTGGAAAGGGAAGTAGTCCACGAGGTTGGCGGGATACATTGAGTGAGTGCGCAAGTTACTGTCTAGGTGTTTGCCAAAGCTTCTGGAAAGCAAGGTAATCCACAGGGTTAGCGAGATACATGGGGTGGGTGCGCAAATTATTGTCTGGGCTTTCGCCTAAGCTTCTAGAAAAGGAGGTAATCCACAGGGTTGGCGGGATACATGAGGTGGGTGCGCAAATTATTGTCTAGGTTTTTGCCTGAGCTTCTGGAAAGGGGGGTAATCACAGTGTTGGCGGGATACATGAGGTGGGTGCGCAAGGTATTTTATAGACTTTTGCCCGAGCTTCTAGTAAGGGAGGTGGTCCACGGGGTTGGCGAGATACATGGGGTGGGTGCGCAAATTAATTGTCTGGGCTTTTGCCTGATCTGAACGGGAGGTAGTCCATGGGGTTGGAGGTTGGCGGGACACATGAAGTGGGTGCGCAAGTTACTGTCTAGGCTTTTGCCTAAGCTTCTGGGGAGGGAGGTAATCCAAGGTGTTGGCGGTATACGTGGGATGAGTGCGCGAATTATTGTCTGAGCTTTTGCCTAAGCTTCTAGAAAGGGAGTTAATCCACAGGGTTGGCGGGATACATGAGGTGGGTGCGCAAATTATTGTCTAGGTTTTTGCCTGATCTTCTGGAAAGGGGCAATCCACGAGATTGGCGAGATACATTGGGTGGGTGCGCAATTTATTGTCCAGGCTTTTATATCAGTTTCTGGGAAGGGAGGTAATCCAGGGGTTGGCGAGATACATTGAGTGGGTGCGCAAATTATTGTCTAGGCTTTTGCGCGAGATAGCGGTCCCGTGAGTTCCTTGGCTCAAAGTTTCACCGCATTCTATCAGTGTTGGTATTAGAGTTCGAGTAGACTGTCTGCAAACAAACCTAATTAAGCACTTCATTCAGTCTCAGCACCTGTCTGAATAAAACTAGATTTTGAGAAACTCAAACTAAACAGTGGCAAACAGCTTGCCGAGGAATCACAAAAATGCCAAAATTGACTGATTGAAATTTTTCACGACCACGACCTTCTTTTTTTGACGACCAACGAACACGTCTCCCTTTTGCCTGAAACCAACACCGCTTTGCCACTGAGCCAGCCAGCCGAACTCGAGGGAAAATCCTCGCCACTTCACTACTGGCCCAGACGAACCCAACAGAAAATACCGACCATGTGTACACGTGTGCCTCTTTACCTGAGACCGGCGCGACAAGTGTGCCCTTTTATCTGACACCGGCGCAACTTTGCTGCTGACAGCGTCGCAGTCAAGGGAAAATCCTGACCAACGGACCCGTGTGCAGCTTAGAGGGGACCAGCGCTACTTTACCACTGGCCCAGTCAAAACCAAAGAAAAATTCTGACCAACGGATCCGTGTGCCCCTCAACCTGAGACCAGCACCTGTTTATCATTGGCCCAGTCGATCCCAAAAAAAATTTCGAGCAACAGACTCGTGTGACCGTTGACCTGAGACCAACGCCTGTTTACCACTGGCCCAGTTGAACCCAAGGGAAAGTTCTGACCAACGGACCCGTGTGCCCCTTTACCTGAGACCAGCACATGTTTGCCACTGGCCCAGTTGAACCCAAGGGGAAGTCCTGACCAACGGACCCGTGTGCATCTTTACCTGAGAGCGGCGCCTGTTTACCACTGGCCCAGTCGAACCCAAGGGAAAGTCCTGACCAATAGACCCGTGTGGTCCTTTTCCTGAGACCGACGCCTGTTTATCATTAGCCCAGTCGAACCCAAGGCAAAGTGCTGACGAACGACCCGTGTGCCCCTTTACCACAGATCAGCACCTGTTTATGCTGGCGGGAAAGTTCTGACCAACGGACCCGTGTGCCCCTTTACTTCAGACCAGCACCTGCTTACCGCTGGCCCAGTGGAACCCAAGGGAAAGTCCTGACGAACGGACCTTTGTGCCTCTTTACATAAGACCAGCGCCTTTTTTCCATTAGCCCAGTCAAACCCAAGGGAAAGAGCTGAGCAACGACCCGTGTGCCCCTTCACCAGAGACCAGCACCTGTTTACCGCTGGCGGAAAAATTCTGACCATGGACCTTTGTGCCCATTTACCTGAGACCGGCGCCTTTTTACCATTAGCCCAGTCGAACCCAAGGCAAAGTACTGACCAACGACCCGTGTGCCTCTTTACCACAGACCAGAACCTCTTTACCAATGGCGGGAAAGTCCTGACCAACGGACCCGTATGCCCCTTTACCTGAGACCAGCACATGTTTACCACTGGTACAGTCGAACCAAGGGAAAGCCCTGACGAATGCACCCGTGTGCACCTTAGATGGGACCAGCGCTACTTTACCACTGGCCCAGCTAGCTGAACCCACAGGAATATTCCGACCAATGAACCCGTGTGTCTCTTTACTTGAGACCGGCGCATGTTTACCACCACTTCGTTTGAAAACCATGACAGGAAACGCTATCACTTCGTTTCAAAACCATGACAGGAAACAAAACCATGTGCTAGGATTTTGGTGAAACGTTAATCGACATTATTAGGATTATTGGGCTCCAAATAGGATTTGCAGGGAGCCTCCTCCCCCCCCCTGAGAATGGCTTGCTGAATTTAAAAAATCATATCTGTTTGATTCTTTGAATCCAGTTGTTTAGTTTCATCATTATTTTTTGAATATTTATTACGGGACGGTGTACCCGGCTTTGCTCGGGTCCTCTGTTTCTCCCGGCTATTTGAATCTGATGCCAACATTTGTTGAGCCAAAAGAAACCTATCGAGATATTCATCACTTAGTGATCAGCCTAAATGACACTTCTTCATTCCGTCCCCTTCCCTCAAAAGTGAGGTAAAGTTGTTTGGCTGGTAAATTCTTCTAAAATGCTTCCCATATTTACGCTGAAAGTTTCGAAAAATCCCAGAAGACACGGTTTCATTGACCTGTGAGCATTAATACCAAAAAATCAATAGAATCGATAAATCGATATTGCCGTACGAAACGGTTGTCATATTCGTGTTCATTGTATTGGCATACCCCAGCAGCGATGTCTTCACCGCGCCCGGGGCAAAATTAGCGAAAAATCGATAAAATCGATAAATCGATATTGCCGTACGAAACGGTTGTCATATTCGTGTTCAGCGTATTGACATACTCCAGCAGCGATGTCTTCACCGCGCCCGGGGCAAAATTAGCGAAAAATCAATAAAATCGATAAATCGATATTGCCGTACGAAACGGTTGTCATATTCGTGTCCAGCGTATTGACATACTCCAGCAGCGATGTCTTCACCGCGCCCGGGGCAAAATTAGCGAAAAATCAATAAAATCGATAAATCGATAGCGCAGTACGAAACGGTTGTCATATTCGTGTTCATTGTATTGACATACCCCAGCAGCGATGTCTTCACCGCGCCCGGGGCAAAATTAGCGAAAAATCGATAAAATCGATAAATCGATATTGCCGTACGAAACGGTTATCATATCCGTGTTCAGCGTATTGACATGCCCTAGTAGACATGTCTTCGCCGCGCCCGGGGCAAAATTAGCGAAAAATCAACAAAATCGATAACTCGATATTGCCGTACGAAACGGTTGTCATATTCGTGTTCAGCGTGTTGACATACCCCAGTAGACATGTCTTCGCCGCGCCCGGGGCAAAATTAGCGAAAAATCAATAAAATCGATAAATCGATATTACCGTACGAAACGGTTGTCATATTCGTGTTCACTGTATTGACATGCCCTAGTAGACATGTCTTCGCCGCGCCCAGGGCAAAATTAGCGAAAAATCAATAAAATCGATAAATCGATATTGCCGTACGAAACGGTTGTCATATTCGTGTTCAGCGTATTGACATACTCCAGCAGCGATGTCTTCACCGCGCCCGGGGCAAAATTAGCGAAAAATCAACAAAATCGATAAATCGATATTGCCGTACGAAACGGTTATCATATCCGTGTTCAGCGTATTGACATGCCCTAGTAGACATGTCTTCGCCGCGCCCGGGGCAAAATTAGCGAAAAATCAATAAAATCGATATAATCGATAAACGAATCGATAATACCAGGTGCGAAGTAGCCTAAAACCTACGCCGGCCCTTAGGGAAGTTCCACCCTATAACAAGGAAGATGAAGATCTAGGACGAAAAAAGCGCACAATGTGGAAATTTAGGCCAGAGGCCCCTTTTTTAAAAGACTCGTCACAACACTGCGTATCGACAATGCGCTAAGAGTCGACGCGCAGTAACAGACGCGTTCTCGGGAATTAGCGACCAAATCTTTTAATATAGTAGGATTTCTGTTCATTTTATTCTTATGCCATAGGCCTTATATCCGAGCAGGACAGGTCATTTTGAGGGGCGCCACTCCCGCCAGACTGTCTCATTAGGCACAAATGAGGTAAGCACGTCTGGGAAAGGGACGTATCTGTATATATAAAAGTGAAAGTTTGTTTGTGTGTTTGTGTGTGTGTGTGTGTTTGTGTGTTTGTGTGTGTGTTTGTGTGTTCCGAATAGAAATCGCGGAGGATGAACCGATCGGGACCAAATTTTGCAGGTAGACTCTCCACTGGCCGGCGGAGGTTATAGGCTACTTTACACCTGGGATTATCGTTTGGTTTATCGATTATATCGATTTTATTGATTTTTCGCTCTTCTTGACCAGGGACTAGCGAGAACATGCCTACTGGGGTACCTCAATGCGCTGAACACGAATATGACAACCACTTTGCGCCATTTATCGATTTATCGATTTTATTGATTTTCGCTCTTCTTGACCAGGGACTAGCGAGAACATGCCTACTGGGGTACCTCAATGCGCTGAACACGAATATGGTAACCATTTTGCGCCAATTTATCGATTTATTGATTTTATCGATTTTTCCCCATCTTCGCTCGGGGACGGCCAAAGACATGTCTTCTTGGCTTTTTCAGTACGCTGAATACGAATATGACAAACATTTTGCATGAAATATCGATTTTTCGATTTTATTGATTCTTGGCTCTTCCGCCCAATGGAGCGATGAAGACATCTCTCCTGGGGTTCCTCCATATGCTGAGTATGAATATGACAACCACTTTGTACGAATACGTCGATTCAATGTCACCAAAATAGCTTTGCTAACTTTTCGCCCACAAGTCGATGGGAAACGTCACCTGGGCTTCGCTAACATGCTGATCACCAAAATTATAGAGATTTTAATGAATTTGTCGATGATAGGAGTTGGCCTCAGCAGCATGACGTAGCCAAGGTAATAAAACACCCGAGCGAAGCCGGGTACGGCAGCTAGTGATTTATATAAGAGGATTTGTCGATCATATCGATTTTATTGATTTTTCGCCATTTTTGTCCAGGGGTTGGTGAGGACATGCCTTCTGGGGTTTTTCAATACGCTGAATACGAATATGACAACCATTTTGCACGAAATATTGATTTATTGAATTTATCGATTTTTCCATTTTCGCTCGGGGACGGACAAGGACATGTCTACTGGGGTTTCTCAATACGCTGAACACGCACATGACAGCTATTTTGTACGAAATATCGATTTTATTGATTTTTGGCTCTCTGCCCAATGGAGCGGTGAAGACATGTCTCCTGGGGTTCCTCGATACGCTGAGTATGAATATGACAACCACTTTATACGGACGCATAGATTCAATATCACCGAAATAGCTTTGTCAACTTTTCGCGCACAAATCGATAGGGGAGGGTCACTTGGGCTTCGCTAAAATGCCGATTATCAAAAATATGGAGATTTTGATGTTTTAATGAATTTATTGGTGATAGTAATTGGCCTCAGCAGTGTGATGTGGCCAAGGTAGTAAAACACCCGAGCGAAGCCGGGTACGGCAGCTAGTTATAAATAAAATTAGATGAATGGTACAGTTCTCACTGGTGGCATGCTAAGCCAGTAAACCAATCACGAAAGGCGAATCTATCCCATGCAAGGGTGTGCGGAATTTTCCGTTTTCCGTTTTAGGCTTTCCGTTTTCCGCCCATTTTTGGCCTTCCGTTCTACGTTTTACGTTTTACGGGTTTTTAGCCCGGAAAACGGAAAATGCCGGAAATTATGGAAGTAGACGAGATATTTGTTTTCGGAGTATTTCCCTATCCTGAAGAGGGTTCACGTGTTTCGATGCGCAATGTATAAAGTTATTCATGCTTGCGGTGCGTCAAAGTTTACGCGCCGATACACAGTGCGAAGGAAGGAGGTAGAAGACAAATCCTGGCAAGTCAGCACTGTTCCTAGTTTCGCCGTTGCGACTGCCGCGCGAACAAACCGCGTTTCCATTTTCGCCGCTTTGGGTCGGCGCGAAAACTTCGTGGAGTTTTGTCTAGGCGTGTAAATTTTGACGCGCCGCAAGCATGAATAACTTATATATGAGTTCACAACAATGGCACCAAAATTGACGTCCAACCGCCATTTACCGTCGCAATTTCGCTGGTCCTCATCATTGATCCAAATATGCCATACAACCTGCTCTCCTCAAAATTCCCAAAAAGAACAAGGTTCCACAGAAATGTGGGGTGAACTTATATAAAATTTCCATGAAAGTGTGACGTGCCAGGTAAGAGCATCAAGCATTCCTGCGTAGCAACGCATGATATAGGCTTTTATTCAAGTTGACAGAAGCATAAGGCTACACACGATGATCCCCATTGACTCACAGCCCCGCAGCTTCTTCAGAAAGGAGCCTGGTTTCCTGCATGTCCGATGAAGAAGGGTAAGCAAAAGTAACTGTTGGTACTATTAGGTTAAAGCGTTCAGTTATAGATTTTTTGAATAGAATTACAAAACGCGCATCATTTTACACCCTAATTTTTTCATGTGAAACCCTTAGGAAAAATGTAATTTT
This sequence comes from Ancylostoma caninum, assembly GCA_037903475.1. NCBI lineage: Eukaryota > Metazoa > Nematoda > Chromadorea > Rhabditida > Ancylostomatidae > Ancylostoma > Ancylostoma caninum. The sequence goes on along the minus strand of JBAJFG010000619.1, from coordinate 115,124 downwards.
GACAAAATTTGTCTCGAAAGAGTGCTTCTTTACAGGCAGAAGTATGGAAGAAATATTTCCTGACAGATTCCTGGAAAATCACCTCTGATAGTAACCATGGAGCAAATCACGGCGAATATGACGAGTATCACGAATGCGAAGATAAATCTAAAGATACAGTTGCAATCTTAGAGAGCAGAAACTTGGCAATTCGATAAAATTAACCTTGGTGCCAAGCTATCGGCGTTGCGCTTCAATTCCTCGGCAAGTGTTTGCGAGTGGAAGTACGTTATAGAAATGAAGGGGTCTTCTGGATAGCTGTCCATGTGGAGCTTGAAGGTCTAAACGCTTGGATGTCCCATAAACCAGCGAAAAGATAACTATTTCGAACTCACTTTTTCCCAAATTCCTGAGACATATGACACATTAATGGGGAAAAACTTCAACTGGTAGACCATTAGCCAAGCACGTGCCGAGGCAAGAATCACAGTGCCATTGTCGCCCTTGCTCAAAGAGACTCCACCGAGGCCTGCGCCAAGATAGCCACTTCTCCAAGATAAAATTATTCGTGGATCAAATACTAATACATTGCGATGCCGCTAACCTGCTTCCAATTCGGAAAGTTGGATAAGTGATGTTTATCCCGTGGTTGTAGAGCTCGGAAATGATTTGGATGTGATCGTTCCCGGGACATCCCTTGTTTTTCCAACGCAAACAAAGGTCACGATAGGAGTAGGTGCGATTGCGGAATTTCACCTGAAATGGTTTTAGTGTTCATCTTCCCGAACCACAGCACCGCTTGCAGTTCTGGCTCGGACTTGTATGTGAATCTATCTTTGATCAACTGAGCTTCACCGCGCTTCACGCGAATGACAACAAGTTTTTTCTACATAGTTTTTGCGAGGTATTAAGTGTCGGAGACATCAGCCTCCGCTGTAGTTTTTGAACCGGAGTGGAAACAAGCTGTTTAAAGGAAATGTGACCTAATAAAGCGGATCCAAACCGGGACGTTGGTCAAATGTGCTGCACATGAGTACTTCGAAGTGGGAGTACATATAAATAGAATGGATAGGTCCAGCATATCAAGAACAGTCACGGAAATAGAACCGTTCCATGATGGTTCATATGGGCACATCCTACAGTCGACGTTAACTCCATCCATCCGCAAAACTCCTTACGAAAAATTAGATTTGCTATGCCTTTAGGAGTGTTTATAATTCGGCGCGACGCGACCGTCGCGTCCCAGCAAACTGTTCAAATGCGATGGGTCCCGAGTGGATACATGCGCAAACAATGGTCGCGATGTGGTAGTTGGCGTTTCCCTGGTTTCGCTGATGTTGCGGACTGGAGTTGACCACTGTTTCATGGTTGTTCGAGTGGTTTCGGTCCGAAACCTACGGAATAAAGACGAATTCAGTTGGAGATGTGAATGTGAACGAACCTGGATGCGTCGTATGCTTTTTAGGTAGTAGTTTTGTGAGCTTTCTATGCCTCTGATGTTGTCTTCTGTTTATGAGCGGTTACTACTCGCAACTTGTCAGATGTGGAAGAACACAATGTAGGTATACATGTTGCATCTATATATTGATCTAGGGATTTTGTTCTGAATTTGAGTAATCGGAATCGTTTCCCTTTCATGCAGACATCGTTGTACAGGTGCTTCAGAACAGTGTTCAATCAGTGCGGTATTGATTTATAGGTGAATGTGGGAGAGTCCTGCGCTCCGACACTTCTAATAATTTTTCACGTTCCGGTGTGATTTTGTGCAAGACACACACACACATACACACACATACACACATTCACACACACACATACACACGCATACACACATACACACATACACACATACACACACATACACACACATACACACATACACACATACACACATACACACACATACACACATACACACATACACACATACACACACATACACACACATACACACATACACACATACACACATACACACACATACACACACATACACACACACACACAGAAATCACAAGATAACACGTCTAACCAGCTAAAGATTGGAAAAGATCAAAAGCACGGGGCAAGAACAAGACTTAGTGAATGAAACTCCCAACTAGGTGAGAAAATCACACATTCGACCAGCACAGGACCAAAAAACATCAAATTGAGGCACTGGAACACACCTTCAACAAGGAAAACCCTGGCACTAATACTAGAACACACCTGAACAGTGAAAAAAAAAGTGTCGAAGCACGGGACTACAACAATGTATGCATAGGAGAAAAACCATTCTGATAACTCAAATGCAAAAACAAACCTCTGAACATACAACTAAATGAGAAAATAGCTGCTTCTGATAATTTCTGACGACTCCAGTACTATAGATTTATTGGTTAGCTTTCGTTGTATTAACACCTTCGTCGGACCTACAACATATCTGCTGGATTCAGTTTACATCAATGAGCGTCAACAGTGCAAACTAACCAAATGGGACAAACAATAACAATAACACGACAGGACTATAGCAGACTCCCTAAGCAAATGAAAGCTACCACAGTTGCGACATGATATATGACGAGGTCACAATCGCCACCCTTATGTGATAAGTATATTATCACATAAGGGTGGCGATATATTAGTAGCAGTATATTATCATATCTAAATGAGAAAAACCCGAAATGCTTTCTTCCATATCTTGGAAACGAACATTCTTGGCGAGAAACCCGGCTCAAAATTGCAGAGATCACCACTGAAATTCGCTGAGAACTTTCTCTAAACATTCTAGACCACAAACGGTACCGCGAGGTCCAAAACAGTCCATGGAAACCCATGATCCACGCTAAGTCGGGGTGTGCATGTAATGTTGCATGGGTACGTAAATTTGCGACGTTCAGCCTGGCGCGACGGGACGACGCGACGGCTTCGCTACCCGTCGCGTCGCGCGTGTTGTGGCCGTCGCCGCGACGCCATCGCGTCGCGAAAAAGTATAAACACTCCTTTTGTGGCACTTCTGTTGTGCCGTATTTCTCTGCGCTGGGTGACAACAAACTCTTTGGCCAAGGATTTACCGCAATTATTCCTCACGCTTTGCCGAACGCATATGTATGTACATTTTCATATTTCATAGCTGTACCTATACCTATATTTGAAATACAAACCGAAAACGAGCTGGAGATAGAAATTCCCCCAGTAGAGTCTTGGTGACATGTTTTCCGAAAACGTTTTTCATTTGGCGCTTCAAATCACCGAATCTCTCTCCAGGATTCGAGAGGATAGAAGCTTTCCTTCCTAGCGCACCAGTTTGGCCATCCGGCTAACGCCGAACTTCCAGACTTTTCTTGATGCTCGCGTCGCTTGCACATTTGCAGTGTTCACAGATAAGATGAATGCAGGTGGCTTCTTTTCTACCATTGGTGATGATGCATTCCGGTTCGCTGTGGTGGATGTAAATAGTAAAAAGTGACCACAACTCCTTTCAGGAATTAGCTCACTTTTTGCTCGAGAAAATGTTCAATTTCCAACATGATGTTGGATACCCTTTTCGCCACTTGACTGCTACTAGCTTTCCATGTTTCCAAGCTGTCGTTGCAATCAAGATGGCAAGGCTGTGGGGATAGTATAGGAGCATATTCGGATATCTTATACTGCATCGCTTTAGAAACAAAACTCGAAATCTTCTCATCCAAAATCGGACATTTCATACCTGACGACCTAATAGGATATATTAGCAAGTGCGTGCGCCTAGCTTTCATGCGATCCAACTGTATTTTTCGAGCTTTCTGTACCAGAAACCCTGACGCACTATACAAATTTTCGCTACATTTGTCAGACCAATATTAGAGCATTGTACCTCTTTCTGAGCTCCACTAAAACAGCAAAGCATTGATGCGTTGAGGAGGTCCAAATAAAATACAAATGGCGTTTTTTTGTAGAAATGGATTTTTTCGAATTCCTTACAAGGAACGACCTTCGCGCCTAAGAAGCAGCTCGCTTGAACAACGTCGCTGCATGCTCGACCAATGCTTCCTCTAAATGCTTCCTCTACAAAATGATTTCCGGAGAAGTTGATATTAACATCGATACTTTATTACATTCTCAGAATTCAGCGGAAGAACAAGAGGTCACGGACTCAGATATGTTCTACCTAAGGGTCATTCTTAACAATTTCGCAGTTCTTTCATGGTGCGTACTGTCAGGACTTGGAATCAACTACCCGCCTCTATCGTTCAGTCTTCATCAGTACCGGCTTCCAGTGGAAACTGAGCAAATATGAGGTTGTCGGAAAATGATTGAGAAACTTCACCAAAATTTTTCCTTATCCTTCCCACGTGACCTGTTTCCGTGGTATGTGAATATGTGGTACCCAGACCTCTGAGCATCTTCGCCATGACTATGTAAGAACGTGGCGCTGCGCCGTTTGTTATCTAGGAGCGAAAGCGGACAAGCAACCAATTCGAGCGATTTTCTTGCACGAGCTCCTGCGGAGCGCCAATGCGAGCAAGAGGAACAGCAACATCATAATGACATGCGGACCGGGGATCGTCATCAACGCAAGCGTGAGCCGTCGTTCGTAACGCTTCGTTTCGAGCGATATGTCTCCTCGAAGCCATTTTCTTATTTTGCGATTTCCTGAGCTTAAGTGCAAGGTGTGTTCTAAGCGACGGCCGTGCTCTTGGGGAAACAGAGACATCAACGTATTTGAGGGTGCGTTTTGCTGTACAAAACGCACCCTAAAATGGCTTCGTTAACTCATCGACACTCGGAGGAGCAAGCACGGACCACGGTGCCATATACACCACACTTACCCAACATCGTGCTCTCTAAATAACACCTTGCCTGAGCGCTGAAGTTCTCCCTGGTCGAGCAGCACTTCGCCAAGTTTGAAGATTTTTGATTAGTGACTGACGATTCCGTCGACCTGTATTGATTACTGACTCCGCAATGCTGGAATCGTACCCGATAGCTAGTCCAAGGTGATATGTGCACATGATCAATATAGCATGTCCCGAAGTTCTTTAATAGAAGGGAAAAAGTTTGAAGTCCGAAAAAAATCCAGAGTGTCTCGACCATTTCCCGACAACCTGACACCTTAGATACAGGGGTCATTTTGAGTTCTTTTCTTCGTTTTTGTATCACTTCTACTTGCTGTTGCAGAAATTCTCGTAGCAGCCTCTATTGGGAGAGCATTGATTCTATTGTTTTATTTCCCATCGTGTTCTGTTTAACTAACCATTTCCTTCACTTGTTCAGCGTTATTAACCCCTACTTCTTATATGTAAAATTGATTCTCTTGTGTTTTGTCCCTCAACCGGATCGTCATGTGGGCTTGGTGAAGTTGACCTACTAAGGTGGTGGTATCCGGAGTCGTTATGCAATCGCGGCTTGCATTGTTGGCGGGCCATTGCCCTTCGACACCAATGGACCCACTCCCTTCCCGTATTCCGTCGTGTTTCATTATCGGATTTCTGTTCCTTATTCTATCTTTCCTAGTGTTGCTGATTATTTTTACCTATAACAATAAACATAGACAATTTGGTTCTCGTGCAAAGGCGCACACACAAATGAAATGCCAATTAGTAATATTAAATTATGACTTATAATAACGGGCTTGCTCCGTGTGTATGTGTTTGTTTGTTTGTTTGTGTCCAGTGGTGTGATAAAGGTGCACCGGCGTCCAAAAACGCTGGAGAAACGCTTAGAGACAGGTCCAAAGGTGTGATAAGGGTGCACTGGCGTCTAGAAATAGCAGAACGCACGGAGGCGGCGGGTCCAATGGTGTGATAAGACTGCGTCGACGCCCAGAACTAGGAAGTAGCGGTCTATTTCGGCATGTGGGGTGCCCTCGCACCTCTTCTGGCTATCGTTCATGCCTGCATCACCCTAGATGCTCATTATATTTTTTCGTATCCGTATTCGATTGATACGTATCGACCTTTGGAAAACGAGGATCAATACGTATCTTTAGTTGTCCGACCGGATCGGACTCCGACACACTATAAATGTAGCTGTACTCTCAACCAGATTTCGGCAGGAGCTTGACTCAAGGCAAGCGGGGCTTCGTAAGACATGAGGTGAGCAAAAGGGACTTCGTACTTGGGACTTGGACCTTGGTCGAATAACCATCCTCTCCTTTGGAAACAGGAGCAAAGAAGGGAGATTGAACCTAAGAATTTTTCTTCCACTAATTCTATTAGTTATGATTGAAATAAGAGTAGAATCAATATTTGTTTGAAAAATTACAAATTACAATTAAAAAGTACACAGCAGTACTCACAGCATCGCTGGTACTGAACGGATCCTGCTCAAATTTCACAGTAGGATTACGGATACTACTCATCCTCTTACTGTCAAAGGAAATTGGAATCAATTGATTCTGGCAAGAGTTTGTGGGGTTATCATGCGAAAATTATGGCAAAAGCACTGCTTCAAGCGCTTACAAGGGGAAGGGTTCTGCACGAATCTTGCTGGGAACAGGCGCATGACTGCAAAAGGCAAAGTACTACCTAACTGTAAAAGATAATTTGATTTAATTGATTTTGACAGGAGTTACACCTGGTAAAGTACCTAACAGTACTCACTGTTGGTATTGTTGGTACTGAACGGATCCTGCTGTAACTTCGTAGAAGATTACAAGTACGACTTCAGCACCAACTGCCATAGGGAATTGGAATTGTTTGATTTTGAAACGAGTTTGCCTGCCTACAGCACTACTGCCGACACTCATAAAGGACAGGTTCTGCACGGACCCAGCTGAGAATAGGCGCATGGCTGTAGCTGGCAATGCTCTATCCAAATCCGAGAAAGAATTGGATTTAAGTGATTTTATTAGGAGCTATAGATGAAGAAGTACCTCGCCTTGTTCTTGAAAGGAGATATTGCTCAGGAATTCTCCTAAAATTCAGCACCGGTCCAAAAAAATCGTCAAACAACTTTCTCTAATATTAAATATTTCCAATTGTACTGACGCGGTTAGCTAGAAGAGAGGCTGTTCGTCCCAGTGAGTAATAAAATTGCCTAGTTCGTTTAGTTACCGCGGAAAAAATAGGTGAAAAACGGTCTTCAACACCACTTCAACACAATTTCTTCAAATAACTTCTTCCAAAATCAATTATTTCCAATTTTATTCGCACTGTTGTATTCAGGAAGTATTGCTCTGTCAAACTAATGGCAAAAGCCTCCAAAATCTCCATCCTTTCACGAATTTCAGCTGGAAGAATAGAAAATCATACTGCCAACGTGTTAACGTGCTCCACCGCCAGTGTACTTGTTAACACTTGTTAACTCGTTCGTGCGAACATGTCGATGTGCATTGAAAACAGGAAATCCAAAAAAAAATCTCCGCACAAACTTGTTTTAATTTGTTTACAATGCGGGCTTTGTAGATCCTTGGCTAGGTCAAAGGGGACTTCGTAATTTTTTCTGTTCGAGCTACATAAGCTTGTGTCGAACTCTGATCTCAACCACATCTGATGAAAAATGAAATGGGCATTTTACAGGAGTTCACCATACTTGTTATTAATTGACATTTCATGTGTGTGTGTCTGTGCACGAAGGAGGGCGGCAATGAGGTACCCACACCTGTACCGCCAGCCACAATTAGTGGGTTCGGCTCCCACTAGGTGCGGAGCTGCACTGTCGCTGGCAGCCCTTGCCGGAGCCTTGCGTGCGTGCGTCTCCGACCCCGCCCACTCCCCGCAGCTTTCGTGCGCGGCGATCGCGACGGCGCAACGCGGCCAGAGCTGAAAATGGGCAAGCGGGAGCGAAAATCGTCGGGAAAGAAGGGATAGGATAGAGGCAGCCAATAAAAAACTCAATTTATTGATTTTGAGCGGAGATATTGCTCCTGAAACATCTGAACCCTAAATTTACCCTAAAATTCAGGGTGGAACACCAGTCCAGAGACCTTTCACCTAACAAGTTTCCTTAAAATCAATTACAATGAATGAAAAATTGCTGCGTTCATTTCAACTTCTGTGGACATGCCGATGTGTAAGGATTGAAATTTTTTTTCACTTCTTGGCGCTCGCTTCATTGTTATAAAAAGTCAGTATGGTGGTAAACCACCTTCGATGGCGTTCGAATGACACTGTATCCCGTAACCACGCTTCCAGGCATTGGGGATGCCTGCGAGGCATTTCTGACACCTCAGCACGCATTGGGTGTGAATATTAATCGAATAGCTGGCTAAAGAACGCTCATAAGCATATATGGGCTCATAAGAACAAGAATGCGATTTCAACCATAAAAGTTCAACCTGGCGAATGGTTCACGCCTGAGGCGGTCCACTAGTGGAGATAACTACCGTGGAGACAAGAACTACTAGCTAAATCTAAGCTTAATTCAGACTAAACTGAAATTGAATTAAATTTAGACAAAACTAGCCTTACTGGTGGAGTTGAACACTTGCTACGTACTTTGTGTTCAATACTAAATGGTACTGAAATGCTTCTTCTGGTTTCACTTTCCCGCATTTCTTTCAATAAGAGAAATTTTCTCTTCGCGGCACGCAAGCCGACGCAAGCGCGGCGCGTGCGCCGCACGCGGCGAAGTTGGCGATGTCGGAGGCGCACGCAGCGCAAGGCTCCTACAGGAGCTGGCAGTGACAGCGCAGCTCATGAGCTGGCACCTAGTGAGCGCCGCAGCCACTAATTGCGGCTGGCGGTACAGGTGTGGGTACCTCATTGTATACACCCCGTGGAGTCGGGTCAAACGGCGTGATCAGGGTCAAGCGTCCGGTGGGAATTTTCCAAAGGAGATCGTATGCGAGGCGGCTGGGAAGGGGGGGGGTCGTATCGGAGAGGTGGTGGTGGGGTGAATAGAGGGGTGGCTTGAACATTGAATGTAAATTCATGATTGTTTCATGACATTATGACAAATGACGGTCTGCCCTTGCCAGCAAGAACGATCGCGTCATTACGTATTAAAACAGGAGTGGGCGACAGCATATGGGAGAAATTAGCTTAAGCGCACCCACGGGTTCGGTTGCCGGCACATTCAATAGATTTCTGCACAAGTCGGAATCAATTCAGAATCAAGTTTACAGTAAAGAGGGTGGAGACTTTTGAAGATGAAGTGTGGGTAGTGAGATCGATCGATTACACATTTGAGAATTCGCCTGAAGGGCCCGTCAGAATGTGGAAAAGTAGGGAGAATAAGACCTCGTGTTGAAGGTCTCCGACTCAAAATCAGCAAACACTTTTCGACATATCCGTAGAGTACGATCAGCTCTATCTTTTGCCAGAGCTTCAACTTTCAGAGCTTCATGTGTTTTTGGGAGCTCGGTGGGAAATTTTTCAAATTTTCGGGTCTCCAAGGGGAAATTTCCGATCTGACTCACTCAAGCAGGAGCAAACATTGGGGCACGACAATGGGGAAGAAGAATAAATGCTTGGGGCTCTATCACGTGAAGATATTGAAATTTCAGTAAATGGCAAACTCTCCTCATGGGAGTTGGAGAAGTGAAAACCCCGCAATTTGAACAGATGGTGAAATGGAGTGAATCTGTTTGGAGGAATCAATTTGCAGATATCACAGAAACTCTTATTCTACGAGTTTTAGATGAGCGAATTTCCCATTTGAGTACAGAATCTGGCGCCACGAAGTTGGATAATTTTCTCGCAAATTAGATGGGAAATCGATGGGAAATTTGCCAAATTTCCCATCGATTTCCCATCGAGTTCCCAAAAGCATATGAAGGTCTAGAAAATTGAAGCTCTGAAAAAAGATAGAACTTGTCCTCCTCTATGGAGATTTCAAAAAGCCTTTGTTGATTTTGAGTCGGAGACCTTCAACACGAAGTCTTATTCTCCCTACTTTTCCACATTCTGACGGGCCCTGCTGGCGAATTCTCAAATGTGTAATCGATCGATCTCGCTACCCACACTTCATCTTCAAAAGTCTCCACCCTCTTTACTGTACACTTGATTCTGAATTGATTCCGACTCGTGCAAAAATTCCTTGAAGGCGCCGGGAATCGAACCCGTGGGCGCGCAAATGCCAGAGCTGAAACGGATTTCTCGCATGAGCTGCCAATCAGTCCTGTTTTCATACGTAGTGACGTGGTCGTTCTTGCTGGTTTTCTGGTCCGATCGAATAAGAAAGGATGCATATAGACTTCAAGATTGTTCCTTTTGTGTCTCCTTCCTCAAAACTGCTCAGTGCACAGAGAAAAGATGCGGGAGCAGAGGGAGGGGGAGGTAGGGGTGGGACGAGGGAATAGGGGGAGGGCCGTGTTGAGGGTCGGTTTTTCCCATCGTCATGGGCATGATATAGGTGCGCCGGCGTCCAAAAGTGGAAAAACGCCTGGAGACGGGTCCAACGGCGTGATAAGAGTGCGAGGGTGCGTCAGCGTTCAGGTGCAACCACAATTTGCACTGATTCGGTCACTTTTTATTATTTACGTCCACCATAGCGAACCGAAATGCGTTACCACAAATGGTTGGAAAGGAGTTGTCCATAATGGGTCAACGGTTCCGTGAACCGGGGTGAAGACTACTTTTCTGTGAATAGTGTCTGTTCATCCACCTGCATTAAAGGCAACGTCCCACCTCAAGATCGTTCTTGAGATTTCAAGATTTAAAGAATCTTCAGGAGCTGGTGCTGGTGATATATGTGATTCTATGCAAGACTGCTGGAAACCCCCATTACAGAGACCCAATTAAGGAGCCCTTGGGTGGAGACGGGGGCGGAGCTAAGAAACTTTCCGAATAATTCACTCCAGGAGGCGCACTTCCTAAGGAAATTCGTATTCCTCTTACGAGTCCCTCATCAACTCCCTAATGGAGTAGAAACTGTCTTCCCTGCATGACCAGCAAAGGAGTTCAAAATTTGCCCGCAACCACTGACGACGAGCGAGCGGTCACCCGGCGCTACCCACCATCAGTGCCGTGTCACGAGGGCCTGAAGAAGGAGATAGCTCCGAAACGTTGGCCGTTTAAATAAACTGACTACTAATCTCGCGTGCAGTTGAACATAAAACAATACGAAATTCAAGTCATGCCGAGATTCATAAACAGCCGATCCTGGAAGTGTGAAGTGTTTTGATGTAGACTTTACATCAAAGATGTTTTTTTTTTCAGTCAATCTTCCCAAGGGCCACTATTCAGGAACTGTGGAGAAACGAATTAGTGAGTGCGGTGCATCGTCATTTCGAAATCAAGTTTTGGCAAACAGGCAGCACTTCAAGGATAGCATCTAGGAGTAAACTCTGGCAAAGGATCATTTTCACTCTGCCCTCATACATAACCCCCGTAACGGCGGCAACCGGCTGGCCCCAGCGTTGCGTATTTCTAAATTTCAAGGCAACCTACAAAACTTTGGCATAGTTTTGGAAACTGTGGTGAGTAAATTCCCACCAGACATAAACCAGTTCTGAACGTGAAGGCACAATAACCAATAATAATAATAAATTGATGAAAAATTAAAATGACCAATTTCATTACATACCAGTCTGGCCGTCCGGCTGACGCCGGGCTTCCAGACTTTTCTTGATGCTCACTTCGCTCGCATGTTGTCATTGTCCACAGATGAGAATAATGCAGGTGGATGAACAGACACTATCCACATAGAAGTATTCTTTACAGTGCCTCATGGAGTGTTTTTATTATATGCACGTTGAAGTGCGTAAGAACAACTTCTAATCAGAACAAAACTTATGTGCTCAAACATATAAGGAATGTAAGTGTAGTAGCTGTTTAACAAAGAAAACAACAGTTGAAAAAGAAAAAAAAACCTGGGGAGAATGAGCAGAAAAGAACAGAGAAGGCTAACGATTCCCCAGGGTTCGTAGCAAACAGACATGGTAACATTCTAACGATGTGCCTGAAGGTGGGTCATCTAATAGGAATACATAGTATCCTTAGAGAAGGTGGGTGGCACTACGGATAACACCACTCTACACGAGCACGGGCATGCATGAAGAATCTGACACTGGATTTTCGGATGTTAGGTATTCCCTACCCCTAACAATCCAGCTTCAGATCCACCTAGGATTATCCCTGTCCAGGATTTGAGTGAGGTAAATACCAGCGAAGGCCTTGAGAATGTTTTATGTTTTAGCTTTCATGTGAAATCAAACGACAGATTGGGGAATCCTCTGGGAAGATTTAACGGAGAAGTACTTAAAAAAACTCAAACCAGATTTTTTGAACAACTGTCAAAATCACCTACAACAACTGGTATATTATGGACAGTTCCTTTTCAACCATATGTGGTAACGCATTTCGTTTGGCTGTGGTGGACGTAAATGGTAAAAAATGACGGAATCAGTGTATTTTGAAGTTGGACCTGAACATTGGCGCACGCCGTTGGGTCCGTTTCCAGGCTTCCTCCACGTTTAGACGCCGACTAGCCTATATGACAGCGTTGGACCCGATTCCGGGGCGTTCTCTCACTTTTGGACGCCGGACGCCGCTCATCATTGTCATTCCTCGTCCGCCTGGTTCATTCTCTTCGTTATAAAGGCACCCCCCCCCCTCCCTTTTCCTTTTATACTTTACATAGACACACACACATGAAATGCCAATTAATAATAAGTAGATCTATGCAAAACCTATGTATACCTGAACCAGTCGTTTTCACCAATGACCAAATTCATGCAAAACTCAGATATATGTACCTAGCAGAAGCGTCTCCAAATCCGATGCGAATCCAATTCAAAACCCACGATTTTCCTGATCCCATGCAGAACCCATGAATACCGGTGCAAAACACAGTTCCTAGGTTTCCCGAGTGAGAAACATCATGGGTATCCGATATCTGCTCTTTCTTTACTATACATCGGAATACATAGACTGCAGTTGCGGAGGCAGAAAGGGAGGAAAAAAGTGGGATCTCCGCCGCTTCGTGGACCCAGATGGAATATAAATTTAATAAAATTATTAATTGTAATAATACATAACGAATAAAAATTATATTGAAAAACAGTTAAAATAAACAATTAAAAATAGACCAATGCAAGATTTTCATTCGCATTGTAAAGTAATTTTGAAAATTTGGCGACCCACTCTCGGGGTGGGAGGCGCCCCCCTCCCCCTGCTTCCGCCACTGATAGGCTGGTGGTTAGGATTACTCTGTCAATCTGTGCTTTATCCTGACATCAATCACTCCAAGATGATGCGATTATTTTGTCCGGTCCGTGATTTCAAAAATTTTTGAGTAATAGGCACAAATGAAGAGGGTTTTGTCAACCAAATTATCCGCCACTACCATAAAACCACATAATCCATCACCCAGTCACAAATCAAAGCTAACAAAGAAAAAAAAATCGAAAATTTCGCTCGAAACTGGACCTTGATTCGATTTTGAATGTACATGTCGAGTCGTTTTATTGATCTGGCGTACTCGGGCAATAGAATGTTACCGCCATGTTTGGCGACAACTGTGACCTGCAATAATGATGAGAGATGAGCGGAAAAGAGATATTGTATTTTCATACTTTTCAAAGCATGACCAATGAAATATCTTACAGTTGCACTCCTCTTTCTGTGAGGATTTGAGTTTATTTTCCCAGTATGAGGAACAGCTGTTGGAACATATATATGTATATTACATAGTATTTTAAGTTTCTTCGCAGATGCAGTAAAGCGAACATCGGTCCTTTGAATAACCTTCCTTAACTTTTGAACATCTTTAAAGGTGTTCTACAAGCACGATTCCGTACTCCGTACTTCATGGCACTGACTCCAATCTTTTTCTGTCATAACAGGAATTTCTACTAGAGCTGAGTCTTACCTGTGCTTCACGGCTTTGCGTCACTGCTCTCCCAGGTACATAATTATCTTCACCCAACGGCCAAAGATCGTGAATAATCTGAAAAGAAAAATATTTGAGACAAAAAAAATTCTTGGTTCCATTCTATTTGTTTGAACGTTCAGACAGTTCAGTCCATTTAGCCCTTGAGCTTGCGGAAGAAATACAAGAAAATTTAAAACCCAAAGGTTAAAGCATTTAAAACTGATACTGGCAAAAGTTCCGGGGTAGCTGGTAGTATTTCAGTGTTTATCATAGTTTTTTTCCTTGTTATTGCAATCTCCTGTGACAGGTTATGATGGTAGCCTGACACTTTTCCTACCTTCACCACTTTGGCTCGGATCTATGTCATAGCATTGCTGTGTTTAAGGTATGGAAATAATGCCATGTGCAGTCAGAAATCTTGTGTAATTTTGCTCTATAAATTCAAATCCGAAAGATCAACACAGGAACCGACCCATGACATCACTAGTGCGTTTTTGTAGGGTATTCTGTCCAGAATGCTAGGAGCACGCGCTTTCCTAAGAATTCCAAGCAAAGATGAGAGCTTGGAAAATGATTCATAAGCTGATCAAAAATTTGACCTTTTAAAAGCGTCCGGAAAAAGCATGTTGAATCACACCCTATGCAAAGTGAGCAGAAGATAAGAAGGAATTAGCCAACCATGCCTCGTAACTTAAAGAAAATTGGTAAGAAGGGAAAGATGAGGAGATGGATTTCGCGTGAGCTGAGCGAAAAACACCAACGTCGGCATCGGCACGTCTACAGATATTTAATTTACAGAAATCCAAGCAACTCGCTCCCTGAAAGGATTGCTTTTGTTGATAGAAAATGCGTCATGCACTACAATTAGAGGGAGTCGTTTCAGGATCTAACAAAGGAAGGATACCGGATGTCTGTGGCACTTCAGAATGAGATATCATATGCCTCCTTACATGAAGTTGGGAATGCTGATCTCAAATATGTTCTCCACTACAGCTCAATGCACTGCGAAAAAAGTTATAACCTTCTCTGTGCCGTATACTCGAACGTCCAGTTTCTGCATCCACCTACCGTAACCCCACGAAATAGGCGTTGTGGTGCAAGATGGACTCACAATTCGCGATCAGCAGTCCAAATAAACCCGCATGTAGAATTTTAATTAGAAAAAGCAAAAAAATGCGGCTAGATAATTACACCTTGATCATTCACTACTACTAGCACTCAGAGGGAACGGTCATTGGGTATTGAGTAGCTTATGCACCTCGCAGAACCTATCCAAATTTTGCACTGAGGGGTAATTCCAGACGCTGATCACGACTATCAACATAATCTTGCATGACACTATCATTATAATGTCGAAATACAACTATTATGTTGACGCAAAGAAATGGCGCTTTTTCGTGTTGACTCTACTTTCTTTCACAACTTCAATGAACAGTAACTTCGATAAGCCATAAATGTGATTTAATTAACAGCGACCAGTGTTCATCGTATGAGCAGGTCTCTGATGCCGTGCGTCTATATCTCGTGGAACAGCGAAGCCAAGAACAACAAAAACCTCGCCTTCATATCGCCGTGTTTGGCGAACTTTTTCTTGCAGACTTACAGTTTCTGGAGCTGGAGAAGCGACAGAAATACGACAATTTGCTTGAGGAATACGATGTCTATACAAAGGTTTCGCATTTAAATTATCAAAGTTCAAGCCAGCTATGGGAAGCAAATTTTGGCCGAAATTTGGATTGCAGGAAATGGGCTTTTGAGCTTCTTGTGCGTTTTTCCCGCAGATAGTTCGAGACTCTTTGGGGCCGATAGAGCTATATGTGTTGTTGAAGGTGTACTTCCTGAAAAGCAGGTTGGAGAGAATCATCCAGCAAGAATCCTAGGAATAACAAGGAAAATGTTTCAAAAACTGCTCATCTACATTCCTCCAACAGTGAGGCCGTTGCACCAGAGCTCACGTATGAAGTAAGTATTGACATGATGACCTAATACAAAGAAGGTGTTTTAGACAGTATTGCTTGTAGTGTGATAGAAAAATAAAAGAAATTTGAAAAATTAGGAACGAGATTTTTGGACATTTTCAGTTATGTCACCTTTGCTAACTGCAGTGGAAATCTCTTATACTTACAGAATAAAAGAGCTTTCTTCGCTCTACAAGCATATTATCATATCCAATTGTAATGTTGTGTCTAAACGAAATAATATGCTGGAGTGGCGCCATTTCTTTTGCATCAACCTAATATTTCATTCGGTTTCCTACAGTAATTGCACTTAATTCTATCGTAAACCCATAAAACTGGAGTGATGTCACGAGGTGGATATCATATTCGTGTTCAACACTTCAAATAACCCTATTATGGAAAATTTCAACAAAAAATAATTCCTTGAGAACTTGGGCTCACATGAGTCCATCAGCAGTTCCACTCTTAACAAAGCCAGTGTAGTGAGAATCATCCAGGATGCTTCCAAGTTTTCAGAATATCTAATTGTAAGAAGAAACCCTTATAAAACCGCATAGAATATACTTTCAGAGGCAATAAGTAACTGGGGGAAAAATGCAAAAGTTCGAGCCCTGAGGGGGATTGAACCTGAGAGGTAACGAGACACTTACCACTACGCCATACCTTACCTAAATCTACGAGATGTACTTAAATGTACGAGTACCTCCTTATCACGTGCATTTGGGAAAACGGACATAACTCCTTCTGGAGACAAGAATGGACCGAGATCAAAATATTATAGCTTTGAAATCAGCGCTTCGAGATGCACAAGGCAGTATACACCCCGCAACGGTCTCTGATGAAGTAGCGCTCCTGTTTAAGTGGTGGTAGCAAGAAGTGATCAAGGCGTAATTTCGTAGTCCTAGTGATGCCTTTTTTGCTGAGAATTTGCAAACAGGGTTATTTGGACTGCTCAGCACGGCACCCATTTTCACGGAAACCCCTACTATATAGGGTTAAGGAAGGTTGATGCAGAAACTGCTCATATATATGGCACAGACAAGATCATAACTCGGCATTGAGCGCGGAGGGAAAACATATTCAAGATCAGCACTGTCAACTTCATATAAGGAGGCATCTCATTCTGAAATGCCACAGACATCTGGTATCTTTCCCTCGTAGGTTACAGCGATCCACATAGAAAATAGGCAAACTATCGCTGCACTCGTAGAAAAATTTTGACCTTTCATGGCCAGCAACTTGAGTAATCCTCAAAAAAGTTTGTTCCAAACAGAGCAACTATCGAGTACTACACTAGTTTAATTTAGTACTAGTACTAATTTATGGCATACCCAAACTCCATAAGAACCCTGTTAAATTGAGATTCATAACCGGGGCTTCTACAAGTAGTGTCAAGCCAATTGCGGTGGAGTTGACTAAGATTTTCACTTTTATTGAAAAAAAACATTTCCAAAATTATGTCAACGCAATACACGTACGCCATGAAGGTTTCCATGGATATTGGTCTATAGATAACATTAACATCAGTGAAAAACTTTCCACAATAAAGTATCCACAAATTAAAATTTACTCTTCCGATTTTACAAATATGTTTACAAGCTTGCCTCATGTTGATGTCTTGAGAAATATAAAAGAAATTTTACAAATATGCTTCAAAAACTCTAGTAAAAAGTATATTGCCCACATATTGCCCGCAACAGACATACACATGTTTTTTACATAGATTCTCAAAATTCAAAATATAAAACTTACACTATACAAGACCTTTTATTTCCAGTACTTTACGCTCTTAATAATAGCTTCTGTAAATTTGGTGACTACCTATTTCAACAAAATAATGGAGTACCACAAGGGAGTAACAAGAGCCTCTTGCTAGTTGATCTTACACTTTCTTATTTGGAGTACCAATATATTTATAAGAACCCTAAAAACAATGTCAACGTACTACAATTTACACCATTCCGGTACATGGATGATCTATTCATCGTGCACAATCTCAATTCCGACACTATAGAAAACATTCTCCTTGAAATTTATAAAAGCGTCCTCACGTTTGAATCTACACACAAAACCATTCACCACTGTAACTGCCTAGACATGGAAGTTGAAGTAATAAATAATCGTATAGTAACGAAAATGTATAACAAAACAGATGATTTTTGTTTTCAGTTAAAAGATTTCCTCACTTCTCGACGAAGTTATCAATTGAAACAAAGAAAGCCATCGTTTACATCGAACTACTAAGAATAGCCAGAACATGTGCAAATTTAGACACGTTTGTTGAAAAGACAAAAGCAACCAAAAGACCACTCATTGATATGGCTTACAGTAATTCTGTTATAACCTCCAGCATTCTTAAGTGCATTTTCAAAAATCGTTTCATTATACATGAATACAACCTCAGCAATAACCACAATTATCTTAGAGATTTTGTTAGCACTTTGCAAACAAACTAGGAAGCAATTTTCATAACTTAAACCAAAATCAAGCATGGAATGCACTACGTTTCCAAACCCAGCTTATACCCTTTATGGCTGTTCACCTATGACTTTTGGTGGTAACCATAGACCAAAGTACCATTCACTCACCTAGTTTCTTCATTTTACATCTTCCGACCGCAATACAGTGATGGTGCTTACGTAAATGGTTATAGCAAAATAATCTTATGATATCTCCAGTAAATATTTTATGACAACCAAAAACCATAATTTTCATTCTTTTCATTTATATGTCTCCCAAGATGCGTGGCAGTAACGATGGAATCTTGTAAGTTTACATTCCAGTTTACACTAACTTTAAGAAATCTACAAAGGTGATATCCTTGATCACCAAAATGTAAATGTGTGATAAACACATCTACTTAATTATATTGTAAAGGTGATTTCTTTGATCACCAAAAAGTAAATGAGCGAAAAGCGCATTTACTCAATCATAATATAAAGGTGATTTCAATGATCACCAAAATCTAAAAATGCAAAGACACAATTTCTCCAATTTCTCAATGAAAATCAAGAATGTAAAATCATAAATCATCCACAAGACGTTCCAATGCCTTTTTCCCCTACTGATGAGTGCAGAAAAGGCATATTCAGATGTTTACAATCCGTATAAGGTTAATGCACGAAACGGAGTCTAAACATATATAATGGAAAGAAAACTTAAGAAGTCCACAAATATTACAGTAGTGCAAAAGCTTTCTCTTCTACTACACTCTTTTGTCTTAAGCAATGAAGGGAAAATGTACAGCTAACGAAGATTAACTTGGACCGCTTACAGTTGACCGGTAAACACTGCAACATGCGGCATACCAGCATGTTGCAGTGTCAACCTTATAAAGAATTGGAAATTTGGGTTTTGACATTCCAACCTACCCTGTACTACTTCCTAGACCTGTCTCCAACAGAATGTCACCTTTTCAAGCTTCTTCATCTTTACATCTATGTGAAACTTTTGATAAACAGATCTTACTCGGAAACCGCTGTGAGGTGTGCCGCTCTTCCGTGTACGAACCTCTCAAAGGTTGGGCTTCTACAGACACCTTTTCTGCATCGCGTTAGCAGCACTACACAGACGCCAATGCTTTTTTTTCGGCTGAATGAAGTCGTTGACTTCCAGCCGAGTTATGGTGTTTCAAAAAATTAGATGCAACTGCCACGGAGCTTCTGCATGCACATAATAAAAATTTTTTCGAACTTGCCTGTCTCTCAGTTTTCGAAGGAGCATCCGTAGGTGTGTACAAATAAATTGCATCTGTTTGTGGAGTAAGGGTGAAGAACCCTAAAGTAGTGCATGAAGACAGGTCTCATCTCAAGAACAGTACTCAAGGTTTGCACAAAAATACATGCATAACATAATGTTATAATGTAATATAATGTTATTACGTTACTGCAATTCGGTTGAAAGGCAAGTTGCCACCTGTCACGAACATAGATGAGACATGGCAAGGGGCAACCAATAATATCCCTGCAGCAGCTCGTTCTGAACTACCAAACACGGCACTACCAAACCAGATCGACGGGAGATCGAAGGAAGGACTTGGCTTTGGACGGAGGAAGTTATAGCGAAAGTCCACAAAGAAAAGCGTTTATACCATCTCTTTCTTGAAAATAAAACGGCAGGCAACTGGAGCAGTTCCAGGGAAGTGAAGAGGGCTGCGAAGAAAGCCGTGGCCGCTGCGAAGGCGGCTCATTACGATGAAGTCAGTAAGAAGTTGGACTCGAAAGACGGTGAGCGCTTTATTTACCGACTTGCGAAGTCGCGTCAGCGCCAAGCAGACGATGTCGAGAAGTTTCACGGCGTTAACGATGAACAAGGCCATCTTATCATGGACCGCAAGTAGGCGACGCAACGATGGAGTATTGAGATATTTTGAGAAAGTCTCAACGGAAGAATTTGCGCATCCCTTTGTTCCAGAAATCCCGCCCACCTTCGGATCGGTACAGCCGATCACCATCGCCGAAATCAAACGCCCAATCTAGCTCATCGCAATCAATCCACATTGCCTCAATTTTTCAATGCGCTCCACGCCAAACCCTTTGTGGTCTCCAGATGGGGAACTGCTCGCTCACACCTACACGAGTCCTGGTCTGGCAGTGATCGAGCGCCTGTTTTAAAAGCACACACTACACTTGGAGGGGAAGAGTATCCTATCATGGTTAATGAGCAAGCAGTAGCGATAAGCTCTCTGACATATTTATTCAGACTGATTTCTGAAATCAATTCCCATGACTTCACATATCTATTCCTTGCACTGCTTTTGTTTCTTCAAGTCTGCCTACGTGAGTATCTCCAAGAGGATTCTCGCCTTGTAAGGATCCGATACTAAGCTGTTGCAGCAAACTTCTATATTTTTTGAACCGCACTACTGATATTGTCAGAGTTCAAGCGCTGAAGCGCAGTTACGCCTCGAACTATTTATTTGATATGTAGGATTTTTATACACTACGTGTTAACATAGGGGGGGGGGACGTTGAGGGCAGGGATGCATGCTGACTGTAAGGCGGACGGACGTTAGGCAGCAGGGAGTTCATACCAGCCTGTAATTTGCAGCGCCCTGTCTCCAACTACCAGCCGACTCGCGCTGCGTATGCGATGCGCGCGCACGAGCCATTTGGGGGCGTGTCCGCAAATGCGCGCGTGGCGCGCCGCGAAGTACTCGCCCAAAGAATGCAGCGTCGCTGCCATTTAGCCGCAACGGTGTAAAGAGGGTCAGAATCGCATGGAACAACGCAAAACGCAAAGAACGGAAGAAACTTCTCGCTGCTGAGTTAACCTCATATGAGTAAGGTGTTACTACACTGATGTTTGAAGAGCAGACAACAAGAACTGATTAACTAAGATTGATGAAAGAATTGATGCATGAAAGCTAAGGAAGTGAAAGCGCAGCAACTTTAGCTCCTAAGTTTTTACACTAACCAGTTTCGGGGCTTGAACTAGACCGGAAGTGTAGCTTCCTTGGCGCCCCGGGTCGAAAACCCTTTCATCAGTAGTTCCCAAGGAAGCTTCAAAAGATCTTAGTAACTGCTACTATCTAGATATGGAACAGACAACTATTGGTAGATGACGAATACACGTAAGGAGTAAGTAGGACAGCGAGATGCTTCCTTAAATATGACCTATGTATGTGACCCAATTATTTGAAAAAGAGCGCCACTACTGAGTCACGGTTGCATATCTCTCAAGCGCATTCCTATGTCATGAATAAGGGGGAGATGTACTGCATTGTTTAGTCCATACTTACGTAAGAG
Source organism: Ancylostoma caninum (assembly GCA_037903475.1). NCBI lineage: Eukaryota > Metazoa > Nematoda > Chromadorea > Rhabditida > Ancylostomatidae > Ancylostoma > Ancylostoma caninum. The sequence continues at coordinate 93,721 of JBAJFG010000619.1, read as the reverse complement.
GAATGGTCTATCTCTAAGAGCACTACACAGAGTTATGATCACACTTAAAGGCGTCCATTCATTGGTTATACTTGTGCAGCATAGTTGCGCTATTCTATTCTTAAAGTCTCATACCTGGAACATGTCCTACCCGTCCTAATAACCTCTGCTACAAAAGTGTTTGTTATTATATGCCTTGATATGTTCGAATTAAAGTTTGGGTACCTAGCAAAATTATAGTCACCAGTTTTGTTATAGAGACAGAGCTCATTTTCCAATCGTAGTCGTGCTGTGGTGTAATTTTGCGGAAATTCAGTCTTATCAGCATTTGTTGCAAAGCGTGGAAATCAACTGAAGAGCAGCTTATATCAAAAAAGGAGCCACAGAAGTGTGGATACCCCGCCAGAAAGAAAAACAGCGAAATACATGCATTATTTTGCACAACCCCTCCTCCGCTTATAATCTGTGCGAAATGACGAGTCCGCCCACGCACGCGGGGATCGAGAAGCTGCCATGTTTGCCAGCGTTCCACGTCATCAATCCTGATCTGCGTATCACGTTTCATCGTTATCTTCATGGTATTGACCAATGATTTGGCTGTGATATGGACGACGTGGCAGCCAACAGCATTCGTCCCAGCAGCGCCGCCCCTCGATCTCCGCGTGCGTGGGTGGACTCGTCGTTTCGGATAGACGATACAAATCCTGTATTATTTGAAGTTATGTTTTGTGTTGGCTCTCGTGCGGCGTTCTCGGACGAGTTTAGCCGTCATCACGTAATCCATGAGGGGCCGGGCGCGCTTGGGTAGGCGGCTACAGTTTTATACGGGCTAGGTCGCACCCCCTCATTACCTAGACTGGCAGCAGAGAACTGCTGCCAAACGCCACGCCGCCTGACTGTAACACAGCTTCAAAACATTTGAGTTCGATCGCCATGACAAGAAAGGTGCGGAAGTGAACGCCCCACAATCTCACTGATGACCAGCGTCTCACCCGCTGTGACCTCTTTTCTAGCATTTTCATCCCCCCAGAACTATCGATTTCTATCCCGTGTAATAGCTATAGATGGAGCACGGTTCCTGGACGATAAAATGAGGCGTGAATCTATAGCGGTTAGGCACGTCTTCCCACCTGTAAGTTTTCCTAAATCAAATCTTCACACTAGTGAGATTGTGTCAGGAATTTGATGGTGTTGTAAAAGTGTGATCCACTGCAACCTTCTCCAACTTATTCGAGCATTGACAGCAGAGTCCTAATATGTAATTTCGAGATGTCCACAAATCTTCTATAGATGTAGTCGGCAGTGGTGAACAAAAGCTGGTTCTCCCCTGCCCCCCCCCCCCCAGGGTAACGTTAAGCCTCATATTCCAAAACTCCAGCAAAAACTGATGTAGTAAGACATCAAAGTCCTCACCCATTGCCCTCATTCCTCAGACCATTACCCTATTGTACATCATTTTTCCGAGCTCCAAATGCAATCCTGCGACAGCAGCGGATTGCTGATCTGAAGCATGCTGAAACTGCCTTCCAAAAGTTTGCGAATTCTTATGACCTCAGTTTTTGTTGTAGAGGCGTGCAATCCACGATTATTGTCGTGGACGATGTAACAAATTGAACGGTTGCTAGATTGTTGAAAAATGTGCTGATTGAGCCGAGTTACATCACTTTGAACTAAAAGATCCATTTCGGCGATTAATTTCGCAACAACCTAATACATATACAGCACTGGCCAAAAAGATATCACCTTTTCAACTTTTATTCATAACTTCTTGTTATTGAAGCTTGAAATTTCCAATTTTAGCAAATAATGTATCTATTTATTGCTGATGCATGCAGAAATGACATGATCTTAAGCAAATGTCAGAGAGCTGAGGTATCGTGCTTCATTTCTATAAAAGCGAGGTTAGTGAGCTCGGAATAAGTTGCGCGGTTCATACAGAGCATTAAGAAAATAATGCTTCTTGCTATAAAGACCGAATCTTGATAATAGAACACGGAGGCTCACAACCTTTTATACGTGACTGCTGCTATTCACTTTGAGCACTCTTTAGTGATCATATTCGCAGAGCTCTAGATGTCAGCGTCTACCCAAATGCAAATATGCCCTTACGGATATTTTTTCTATAACAAAATATAAGTGCAAAGCCTGATACCCATGAAGTGCACCATTGTGATTATTTGTCCGACAAGGATATCTGGAACGGTTGAACATCCTCAGAGCACCAGTACAAGCAGGCCCTTTCTGTTCGAGCTAAAGCACCATACAGAACAAGACCCAGCCCGAAACAGGGCTGTAAGTTCGATCCACAATGGTTGGAACTGCCAAAAGAGGCCCAGTTTCAAGGTGATGCCTACTGAACTCCGGAGATGTCAAGAATCCCTCTCAAATCACTGAAATTCCTTTAAATATGAATCTATTTCCTGGGAAGAGTTCGATTTTTGGTGAATATTCCAGCACTACAAGTAGCACAGTAGCTGAATATGAGTAATGCGAAATCAGGGTTTTGATTTCGTTGAGTAAAAAAAATTTTTCTCATGAAATTTTGCAAGCGCGGCAGAACCTTAGTAGCTCTATGCATCAGCAATGAGTAGCTTAATTATCTGCTGAAATTGGAAATTTCAAGCTTCACAGAGAAAGAGGTTACAAACAAAAGTTGAAAGGGTGATATCTCTTTGGCCAGCACTGTACATATACATTTACATATAGAATACATATACATACACATATACATACATATGCACATATACATATACGTATACATATACATATGCATCTGTATATATACAGGGTGCGCCATAAGTTCTTGCACAACATATTTGATAATGCGACAGGCGTTGAATCCAACGTAATCGCATGACATCTACCGTCACACTGAGCCACTTCCGCTCACTTCTTGCAGCAAACCCATGCCATACTAACTTGATTCTAGCGAAACTTCTAGTAATGCACCAATTACTGTAATAATATTAACCTGGCAAGCGCTTCATTTGCATAATTTCTACTATGAGACTTATTACAAAACAATTGTGATTAGTTTAAAACAGTACTATTGTATCAAGCACACTATCTGTGGTGTAATAAATAAGAAATAAATAATTTCTGCTATTTTAAAACAATGGGAGAGCTATATTTGGAGAATCATAAACAAGCTAACCTGTCGACAAATAAAGAGTGATGAGAACTGGAAACGCTATGAATGGAAATGGATGACGTGAGACAAAAGCGCCGTAGCCGTGGAAGAAGTTTGCCAACGGTCGCTCCAAGCAGCCGAATTCAAGCACACTCATAATGATCTCGAATATGCGCCACAACTACGTCGTCAAAAACACATCTGAAAAGGTCTAATTATTTCAAAGACATGGGCAGATGACATAATCGCATGAGTCGCAGATCATTCGCGAAAGTTATAGAATGTGATTAATGTGATTAAAAGTAGGCAGAGAGATTAGACAAATTCCGCAGGTTCGTTCTGACCGGTTATGGATATATAATATGTAATGGATAATAGTACAAAATGCAAAAGAGCATACTCGTAACTGACAGAAATACTCATAAGTTTGCCCAAATGAAGAATTTTTCAATCAGAACAAACATTTTGCAAAAAGATTACCTTGGCAGGCATTGAAACTAGGAGTCGCTACAAACGCCAAATGCTCCCACGCTCATTGTCCGCCGGGATGCCTTGCGGCAGCTAAAAGTGTCGTTTCTCTTGGAAACTTCTCATTTTGGCCCAGGATGTGGCTCTTCGGGAAGTCTTCCAGAGCACGTGGGATCCCATCGTTCCAGCGTTCTTCTGGGGCTGCTAGGACTGTTATATGAAATCGTCCAAATTTTCAGCGAAATTAGTGCAGCCCTAGTTCAAAAACTAGGGTATCTAGAACTATCTCTTCTGCAGTTTTCGGAAGTGCTCATACTATTAATTATCGTTTGCTCTCGGGATATGGATAGCTAGTGTCACTAGCAAACTGTAGCTCCCTCAACTTCAAGTTTTTTTTTGCAAGGCAGAACAAAAGTTCGTAATTTAGACTAGAATAATATGGAGATCAGCAGGCTTCCAGCAATGGTACTTGTATGTCATGAAGTACACAAAAAGCTATTCATAATCTGTTTGTATCCCCGCCCACAAATTTTCTAGTTAGGTCTGTTGCAATAGTGTGCCTTATCAGCAATTTCGTCAAAATCTGGATGTCCTTCAAACAGCGTGCAGTTTGTCGTTCTGCTCCTACATACATGCCTAATTCTATGAGCTTCTGCCGCATTTTAGCAGAAATGGTCAAATCTGAGCTTAAGGTCAAGTTCATCGCGCGTGCTTGTGCTGCTACAAATCGGATCCCTTACACGGCATCAATCGATATATCGATTACTTGAAGGAAACGAGCAACCCGAAGGTTTACGCCGACATCTCGTCGTTTTTCTGAAGGACCTCTCTGTGACAAATCGAATGGTGACCAAACCTCTTGGATTGAGGCACTTCTAGAGAAGTTATGCAAAAGGACAGTAAGCGACGGTGACTCCGCCGAGCGACTGTCGGTTTTCGACATCTCGTAAGCAGTATTGTAGTGTCATAAGGAAATCAGTTTAGCGATTAGTCCGGAGATTTTACATATATTCCCAAAACCAAGAACTTAAAATAAACGAATAATATATCAAACCACTAACTCATGGCAGTGTTGGTCAAAATTACAAGCACCAGAAAAGTATGAATGAGCATATGGCAAAACGATCGAAGCAGTTCCGCGATCTATATTGGTTCAATTCTTTTCGAAAGGAGAAACCAGATTTATAGCTATTGGAAATAAAAGTAAAAATAGCAAATCTATGTACAATATAGAAACGCTTACGACACTTTTTTTTCAATAATCTGAACGGCGCGCATAGGCGCCAAATTCAAACGATAGGAACGCATCTGTAACCAAGGTGGTGAAGAGGGGGCCTTGGAAACATGGGACACCGTCCGAATAAGTCGGACGGCCTAGGACACTGCTCACTGGATAGTATCGATCCGGACATCAATTCATTGATCCTATCGATTTTCCTTAGTTTAGCTCCAATCCGGATCAAAATTGGCATACTGGGGTTTTTCACCATGCTGATCACGAATCTGAGGGCCACCGGGTGGTTATTGATTTATTGATTTTGTTTTTTCGCAGTTTGTGCTGCAGGTTTGGCGGAACCCCACAGGGGTTTTCACCACATGGTCGCGAATATGGCAACCCTCTTGCACAGCCATTATCGATTGATCGACTAATGGTCCTTCACCCAATACTCACTACCATTTGAATGAACCATACGTTGCATGTGGTGCGCAACCAATCTCCTCGGGAACCCGACTAATAAGAATATTCTAATTGACTATTCTAGATAAGGTGATCTCGTATCTGTGCCAAAGCGTGTTTGATGGTACAAGCGTAGATAGAAAATTATCCTTTCCTCTTCGTCTTGCGTCGATGCGGTAGCCACGAAATCAGATGCTAGGTCAGCTAAAGTCAGCTGAGCGCGAAACCAACATAATGGAAATATCGTCTTTTGTTTGTGTATCTCAATTCTCACTTACAGTTGCAAGCACGCTGCTGAACATAGCCAGACAAGGCGGTTCGAATCACTTATGCTTCAAAAACTCAAGCGGGAACCAGGATATTCGCGGCACTTACTATCCCTCCGCTGATAACTGTGCAGCATGTACGCAGCCCGATTGGCGTAATGGTGCAGAAACACTTGCTGCAATGTTCTCAGTTGCTCCCATCCTTCCCTCAATTGCTGCTCAGGTCCTCTTAGGGGAGACGAGCTGTTGATCCACCGGGGCGTGGCCTATTTCGGATAAAATGCTATATTACCGGATAAATCCATCACCAGGTAAACAGCTACATCTTCGGATAAACAGGTATATGAGCATATAAACAGCTACAGTGCCGGAAGTCAGCATTTCTCATGAAAACAAAAAAGAATGAATCCATCCGTTAAAGTGTGAGATGATGTGTCCTACTGTGGAGTCATTCGACCCGAACAATTGTAATAGGACACAGTGAACAGGTAATATAGCCAGAAATAACAGTTGCATTAGATGAATCCGCGGAAATTGTGAATGAGGGCATGATTACTTCGCGATCTGTTGAAACCTAACTAAAGAAAATGTCGCGCTTTTTATCAGAGAAAACTAAGTGAAAAAGCATTTATTTGTTTTTGAAAACAAGTTTTCATTGAAGTCCATGTGAATACATTCTTTTCAACAAATTGTATGCTGTTAAAACACCGAGACGTGCCAAAAAAAATTTCCTTCGAATTTCCTAAGGTGGTTAAGGATAGCTCAAAAGCAGTAGTTCTTGAAAATCAAATTAAAAATTAAACATTTTAGTTCCCGACCATACTCGGATAAACAGCACCATAGTGTAGCTGTTCACCCGGAATGACCCTTTGAACTTTGCAGGTGTGGAGTGGCGGCATCCCTTTGCGGATAAACAGCTACACACCCTCCCTTCAGCAGCTATTGCAGAGGGATAGCAGCAATTGAGGTGAGGATGGCAGCAACCGGAAACAGCTGCTGGTTGGGTTTCTACTTGAACCATTACGCCGTTCGGGCCTCGTTCGTGCTGCACAGTTACCAGAGTTTGTGCACGACCATTATCGATTAGTTGATTTTATCGATTTTTCATGCGTTCCGTTTCGACGTGGTGGGACAATTTTCATTGGGGTTGTCTGGCACGCTGAACATGAGTAAGGGCTTGAGTACAGTAAACCTTTGGGAATACATTGAAAAATCAGTGAATCAGTACCTGCGCGTGCAATGCTCTTTGGTTACGCCAATTACATGGGCCTCGAAGGCAGTGCATGTATGAAAATTATCGTGGCGCGAACGAAGACAGTTTTGACTTGTGATATTTTGAGTTTCAACCCTACATTTCAACCGGTATGACAAGCCATTTTTAACATCCAGCAATAAACATAAATAAATGTAGCAAGTGCTCCAAGTGGTATGAATGAAATCAAGGGCGACTAGTATTAGGTGCGTGCAGAAGTTCCGGGGCAGTTTCACATGATTTTTTCAAACGCCATAAGTCGGCTCAAGGTCAACAATTTCAACTATTGCCAACATGGCACATGAAGATGTTTCCAGGAGCCTCAAATTTGACATGTTTATACTTAAGGAAGCGGCACAAGTCGTTCTCGAGCAAGGTCAGTTCATTGAAAGTTTCACAGCCGAAGTGACGATGTAGAAGCTTGGGAGGGAAACATTCTGCTGGAGACAGGTCCAGGGAGTATACGGATTACGTGAGAATTTCAGAGACGGGATGGTCCATTTCTACACGATTGACACTGAAACATGCTGATATGGGTTATCCCGTAGCAGCAGCGGACCACATATTCTTGGCTATGTTGACCTTATACTTAAGAGTTTTCCCATGATTGCTTTCGACAATTGAGCGTATTACTTAACAATAATGCTGCCTCTGTTTGAAAAACATCCGTTGCGGTCTACTCAAATTGCTGCCTAAAAAAGGGCCCAAAAATTTTTCCAAAGGTGTAGCAATGGTATGCCCCCCCCCCCCCCAGAGATGAGCGGATTGTCCGTATCCGGCTGTCCGTTTTGCCGTTATCCGTAGATTTCGGCCTATCCGTTGTGGCTTTTGGCGCCGGATAACGGTGCGGATAAGGCCAAAAAGAGTAGCTCTATCACGGACGTTCGCAATAAAGGATAACCTCCATTCCAAGAATCTGGAGTATTTTACTTCATCAGTGATTTACAATTCTGTAGCAAGGTACGAGAGGGTAAGACAGACCTTCACCTGTACAAAAAGAAATGCTCTTGCTCATGTTTTCTGGGTCTTCCGACAAAATTCAAGCAGTGGCCTCGAAACCACCGTTTACTTGAGAAATTATCAACAGCATTGGTTAATATTGGGCAATTAACAACGTTGAAATGGGTGACCTCAATATTCTTATCGTATCTCACCTCTAACCACTTGTAATATAGTAGAATGTTGTGTCTTGTGTTATGTTGTGTTTCCACGGCATTTACTTTTGTGTATTCCCAAAACGTTAGAGATTGATTTCGAACTTCCTACTCAAAATGCCTATAAATGTTATTCAATAATCTACCAATATCCAATTTTTCCTCATCATTCCATTGCAGATATGATCGAAAAAATCGACGTTGACCTCAATCATATTTGGCTGCTAGTGCTTCACGAACTCAGAAGGCACAGCAACACAACTGATGCAGCAAAATGCATATGTCATGCGATATCCCTCCCCACTCTTTCCCGAAATTTGCTAAAGGTTTGGTTCCACAAGTTCAAAGACGTCGGTTTCGGCCTGAGATGAAACGGGATTTCGTTGATCAGTTGAAGTGGATGACAAGCGCCTCTTGAAGCTGATTGAATACAATCCACGTCCTAACACCTATTAGCTGGTAGAGAAACTCCAGCGTCATTACAGTACGCTAGTTGTTTGTTTGCATATTCTCGCAGAGGCAGGGAAATACGATGTATGGATACCTCATGATCTGAGTGACCTTTAGCTTCAAGTACGGTGGGTGCGTGCCAGGGATGAGCGCATTGTCCGTATCCGGTTATCCGTTTTACCGTTATCCGTAGGTTTTGGCCTATCCGTTATCCGCACTGTTATCCGGGCCTTTGATGCCGGATAACGGTGCGGATAAGGCCAACAATAGTAGATTCATTCTGCACGCTCCCAACAGAGGAGAGCTCCCATTTCAAGAGAAGCCATCATATCACATGGTCTAGCGCATTTTCCTTTATATGTGATTTTGAGTCTGGATGCGATGTAGGAGAAGGCAATATAGACTTTTACTCGTCTGGAAAGGCTCTTGCTCAGGTTTTCTGGGTTTCCGGCAATCGAGGCAATAACCTCGAAAACATTGTTTACCTGTAAGATTATTAACAACGCTGACCAGAGTTCATTATGGGGATCTTTACATTGAAGACGCCTGGTCCAGCATCATCTTATGTATCTAGTGTCCGATCGAGTTATCGAATATTCAAGTATTACTGTTCTTTTCGTGAAACCCAGATACTATATTTATTTGTCGTCATAATTATGCCATGCTCAGCAAATCTAAAAGGGACATACATACGACATACGACTTGACTTTGCGGATTTGGTGATTAACGAGAAGAACTTGTGCTAATTTTCATCCGCAATATTCAGGTCGTATGTCCCTTTTATATTTCTCCATACATATTAGATATTAGTATTAATGATATCTTAGTATTATTCTTGATATTTGTAGAAGATGGTGCCTTGTAGTATCTCAATACTTGTCCGTTATCCGTTATCCGGTCATTTTTGGCCTACCCGTTATCCGCACCGTTATCCAAGCCGTGAAAAATCTCATATCCGCTCATTCCTGGTGCGTGCCTAAACTTTTTGGCTTCAGGACGGAGTTTCGTTTGGCTCGCAGACTTGGTTATCAGTGACGAGAAGCAGGTTTCTTAGGTAAACCATGCAATGAAATTTGGGTGACTTGGATGCCAGTAACCTTGGATTTTTACCGCCAAGACGGGAACTACCTCCTCAAAAAGCAGAGCTCAGTGGTTGATGGGATTACAAGGGAACCGTTGATCGGAAGCTGCTGTCAACAAACCCTACTATTACCGCCGGAGCTTCTGTCAATAATGGTACCACGAATACTCCGTAGTTGTTACTTGTGTTGAAGAAGAAAAATTAATTTGAAAAGGAAGCCCGGAAATGGCGGGAAACTTTCGCGGCAATATAATAGCATCTGGATCATTTATCCGTAATCTGTTACATGGTATCCGTTATCCGGTTATTTTTGGCCTATCCGTTATACGGGTCGTGGAAAATCTCGTATCCGCTCATCCCTGATGCCCCCTTTCCGGGTAGATAGCTGGTACTAGGTTCTGGAACGATCTCTTCCTATTATCGTACATGAAGCATTCTGCATTACCAATATGAATCCGTTCAAAAAACGGCTTGCTAGAATATCAGTAAATCAAATATATGCAGTTATCCAGGTGGCGACACTGGTGTTCTTCGCTCAGTTCACACCAGATCCGTTTACTTATCTTCCTCTTCTTACCGATTTTCTTCAAGTGATGGGACATAGTTGGCCAATAACCTCGTAATGTCCCGTACACCTTGCATTAGGTCTGATTGAATCTGCCCATGTCAGTCGCCTTTTTGAAGATCAAGTTGCTGCATACCTCGTTGAGCTCGCATTTCCACCTAGATTTCACAAAAGCCCACGAGTTCCTGACATTTTGTAGAAGAGACCCTACATAAACGCATAATCGGTTATACGGGTCCTCTCTTTGCAGATCGTCCGAATTCCTATTCATAAGGCAAAAAACTGCCCCGGAACGTTTGCGCGCACCTAATAGAACTATTTCATAGTTGCGGATACCCGGTGGGGAAATCGTACCAATGAATACAGCATAGAAAAAGTTCGAGCTGTCATTAACCTGCTTAGTTGCTGAATGAAACTCCTTCAAAATGAACGTTAATCGGAAATGATTACAAAAAATTCGGAGGCCATCTTACTACAGCAATGGGGTTGTGGATCATGGTGAGGCAAAAGAGGGTGATCGATATGTCTGTGATTGGTTCAATCAAATCCTCGCCACCCCTCCCCCCGACCTACTTGCACTAATTCGCGAGTTGTTTCACCATACTTGCATGTGCATATTTATATATGAATGGGAACGAGTTGATGCGGAACATCGCCCATTTCGCCTCATCATTACTCACGTCCCAACAATGGCATCATTTTGAAACCTCTCAACAGTGGCCACGTTTCTGCCCTGGTTGTTGTTATACGATCATTCAACTGGGTCAAGCACTGATTACTGGTCGCATGGCGCTAGTTCGTCGCAACACGACCAAAAGACACATGATCGTTGGTGAGATCGAAGAGAAACGTTAACTAGGTCAGCGGAAGGCAAGTGCCTCCTTGTGTAGCTGCGCATTCTTATAAGGGCCACTTTTAGAGGCGTTTTCTAGTTGTGTCTAGAGCAAACGCTCATATTCGTCCAAGAAAAATATGCAGTAACTACAGCTAGCCTATGTAATCTCTCCCTGACGCCGCGAAGCCCGCCTCTTTCCGGTAAAAAGATCCCTCAAAGGATAGGGTTCCCGCGGTTTTGAGGCTTTTCAGAATGAGATGGTAGGATGGCGCCAATTCCGCTGCTCGACTTGGCGTCGCCTATATCACTCCATCCCAGATGCCGCCGCAGAAGCCATTATGGGCAGACCTATCATCAAATCAACCACCATTGGCCCACGCACTGGGACCAGTAAGTGACCCAGCTGAGCTGGGATCAGCCCCCGCATCATGAGCTCAGGCTTAGTTTTAACTGAAAAACAAAACTCCAATTTCGTCGTTTTTCTCAAACTAGGTATAAAAGTCTTGTTTCTACCTGCAGTGGTGATTTAAATTTAGCACTCTTCTCCTCAACATTTCGCTGTGAAAGCTATTTGCGCACTCTCCATACCAGGTAGAACCAGAGACAGAAACAAAATAGTAAATTTGTCAAAAATTTCATTTTATTGAATCTCGAGAATATCGCAAGCGTCGGAATTTTCCTGTGATAACCTGAATGCCTGTTAGTAGCACAAATCGGAGAAAAATCCACAGCCGAAGTGCATACTTTCTGCTTGCAATCACTATAACTCATTTTTTCCTCAATTTTTAAGTCATGTTGACGACCCTTGTTCTTCCCTAGGTTGAAAAACTGCGCATCAAAACTACTATAGCAAAATGCGCACTAGAATCTAGAATAAAATATAATTTTCCCTCGATCTGGTAAAATGATGCAACAGAGCGACGAAAATATTTCTAGGAGTTAGCTCCAAACGCGAAGAATGAGCTCAGTTCCATTGAGAAACATTTTCTTGAGGAGTAGAGTAGAATTAAAAAAGAGAACATTATGCCTCATCAAATTCTCGAGTATTGTTCTGATAGCTCTTTCCAAGCTTGGAATACGAATTCTATATTTCCATAAGATAATCGCCCGAAATTGACAGTGTGCTAAATATGTGGCCGCCACTGTAAGTAAGGAAAAAGTAAAGACAAGTTCACCAGTTTTTTTTTAAACGTAAGTTACGATGTATAAGTTATGATGAAGTAAATGTTGCCCGTTCTCCTACCAGTAGCCAACTCAGAGAGGGACGGTTGGTCCTCGCTACGAGAATAGGTTGCCGAACTTCTCAAAAATATCTATGAAATGGTCAAAAATCTGGCACAAGTTTATTTTTGTTTCTTTTTATGAATGTTTTTTAGTATTCTTCTATTTGTTTAATATTTTTACGTTAAAGTTAGTATTCTTGCTATTTTCATTTCCCGAATGAATGAATTGTTCGAATACCCATATTTCTAGACTGTCGAATGAACGAATTGTTCGGATTTCTCTTTTTTTTTTAGAAAACCAAATGAATGAATCATTCGAATATTCGAACATTTCCTCGAATATATTTGATTCGGTCCCTATTATACTCTGCTCAGTGTTGGGATTGACATAGCTTGGCAATCACTAGTTCGATCATTCTTCTCTCTATCATTCTTACTTCCATATACAGAGGCGGCCACATATTTAGCACCCACGATTTTGGATTGTAGAATTCTTTGCATATCTCAGCCATAGGATAACCAAGGAAAACCAAGTTCAAGTATGTGTTGAGGCTCTTTACGGGCTTACTTCCTGTTGCTTAGCACAGGCGCAAAGCCCGTCGGAACTGGATTGAATAATGGAAATTCAATTTCGTCAGTTTTCTCCAACTGGATATAAAAGATTTGCATTTACTACTTATGGCGTCACTTTTCTTCTCAACATTTTCATGTGAAAGCTTTTACTATATTTTTACTAAATTTCCCAGCTGGAACCATGAACAGAAATAAGCTGTCAAATTTGTCGAAAATTTCATTTATTTTAATCTCGAAGTAAAGCAGGCCTCAACACTGTATCTTTGAAAAACGACGAAATTTCCACTCTCGAGATAAAGCAGACGAACAAATATCATTGGCAATGAATCAAGAAGTATAAAACACACCGATCGTGAGTAAGCTTGATAATGTGAACAGTTAGTGTGAACCAATGCAACACCTTCCCTGTTTTTTTTTTCAGCAAAAGTCGTGAACAATTAGTGCGCTTCTGTGTAAATCCTATAAAAACGATCTTGGAACACGAAGGATCGATTCGAACTACCGATTGCCGAACGAGCTAGGTCAACGTCAGCGGTGAGCGTGGCAGTCGCTGATTCTAGCGCTTGTGAGCATATATTGGTTACTTGGGGATGGCGAGCGCTTTGCTCGGTCGAATTATGTGTAGGAGCGAGAATCCAGCTATATTGCAAGGGTCATTCACGTCTTCGCACTGCGCTTGCACCTTTAATTGTGCAAATCTTATCGCTCATCATATGATCTGGGCGGAATCCCAAATACTGACGTTTGCCGCGATCCGTTGAGCACGTCGCGCGCGATGTAGAAATTGTCGCAAACGTCAGCCGGGTAGAGGCAGCACTCCCGATATTAGGTTGTCGGGAAAGTTTCCCGCCATTTTTGAGCTGCCTTTTCAAATTTATTATTCTTTTCCAACACGAGCAATAGTTACACAATATAAATGGCTAGCAATATGGTTATTGGAAGCATCTGGAAGTGAGTGGTTCTATTTTAATTCCACAAAACACTGAGCAATGCCTTCTCCGGATAGAGTTCTCGTTTTGCCACTAGAATCCCAGCTTACAAGCGCCCAAGCCATGTGCGCTTTTTCATGAGATTTGCCTAGGAAGCCTACTTCTTGCCGCTAGTAACCAAGTTGTCGATCGAAGCAAAAGTCTGTGGAAAAGCCAAAAAGCTTGGGCAAACAGCTCTCAACATTTGAGGCTGTGGCAGCTCGGACTTTGCTGAATACATGAGTCGTATTCCTTTGTCACTCTGAAGAGATGTAGATGAACAGCTATTATGTTATGACAACATTGAAGTTCCTTCACTAGCTCATGGTCATCACGCCGCGGACTCTCTTCAAACAGCTCCAGGAGGCGCTCTCCAACCTCCTTTACCGGTCTATCAAATCCTAGTCTATCCCAAGCCGAGATCGGCGTCTTCGAACTTGCGGGTCCAAATGTACACAGTGATATAAGAGCCACTGGAGTCCAACCTCCTTTACCGGTGACTACCTCATGACATATATTTCTTAACTCAATGCTTTCGTTACCGTGCTTTATGATTCCTCAAAGCGACAGCAGACGAACATGCTCCCTAGTCAATGACGATTTTTCCGGCCATAACCGTGACGGAACACGGAGGGAAATTTGGTGTGAAACGGCTATTGCACGGTCTTCACATATGTCTTGGATAGGAAGTTCCCGAGCAACTGCAAAAAGATTGGCGTGTAGAAGAAGAGAGTGGCGGGAAAACTTTCCAACAACCTGATAATTTTGCTACCTCAGATTCTGCTGTAATCCTAGCTTAAAGGCAGCGTCCCACCTCAAGATCATTTTTGAGATTTCAAAGTGAAAAGAATCTCCAGGGACTGCTGATCACAACGGTATACGTGGTTCCACGCAAGAGTGCTGAAAAACCCCACTTCCGAGACCCAGTTTTCAAGGAGCATGTGGGCGGAGCCAAGTGACTTTCCGGTCTCAATTCACTCCAGGAGGACCATTTCTAGAGAAATTTGTACTATTGGCGAGAGTTCCTGACCAACTCCCTGTTGGAATAGAAATTGCGCTCCATTTGTGGCGAGCAAGGAAGTACGTTGGGCGAAAACCCTGCAATCCCGCATTGGCTTCGGAATCAAGGCGAATTTACGGCGTTTCCGGACCGTGAACTCCTTTCCTAGACACATATGGAAGACAGTTTCTACTCTGTTAGAGAAATGATGAGGAACTTTCGCGAAGAGTCCGAATTTCTCCAGAAGGTGCGTTTCCTGGAGTGAATTATCCGGAAGGTTGCATAGCTCCGCCCAAAGGCTCCTTAAAAATTAGGGTTCGGAAATGGGATTTTTCAGCAGCACTGCAATGTTGAAATATCAAAAACGAGGTGAGACGCTGCCTTTAAGCGCAATGGTCAGAACAAACGTACTGATCAATTTTGTCGAAGTTTACACAAAAGACGATATTGCTTTGTGGCAGTTTTACCCTTTAAAGAAAACGACCAAACAGCGCAACACGTGGAGTAGATACTCTAACAGCATCACTTCCTAGTTGCTGCAATCCTTCCCTCAATGAGCGGCAACTACTGAAGGGTGGCAGCAATTGAGGGGAGGATGGTAACCACTACGAGAAAATGTTGCTGGGGTTTCTAAAAGACATATTATGCTGTTCGGACTACATACCTGGTGCATATTTACCAGAATAGAATTATTGGATAATTTTCAGGCTTAGGAACGTCCGCAATATCGGATCCTACAGTAGGTTCAGCGATACAAAATACTATGTCAAAAGTTGCAATATTACGGTAGTGTCGACTATAGCGTAAAAGATCGATGGAAAATAGCAATTTCAGCACAAGAATGAGACCAAGGATGTCGAAAACCGACGGTCCCTCCGCAAAGTCACCATCGCTCACCGTCGCTTTGCCATAACTTCCTTAGAGCTGTCCCGATCGGAGCGATTTCATCACCATTCGATTCGTCTCAAGGAGATCTTTCAGATGGCCTACTGAATGCGGGTGCAAACTTTTGACTTACTGGTTTTCTTCAAGTAATCGTTATGTCGATTGATGCCGTGTTATGGATCGGTTTAGTAGTGGAGGAAACACTTCTGATGAACTGGATCTGAGGCTCAAATTCCATTATTTCGGCTGAACTGAGGAGAAAGCTTCCAAAATCATGCATCTACAGAGAACTCTAAACGGACGCAGTCAAGAGTCAGGACCGCGGCGCGGATCCCGTTGGCAGAGTCACAGGAACTCAGTATAGTGTGCGCCTGCGCCTCTGCCCATGAGAGCCGCGCCGCGATCTCGGCTCTCGTCTACGTACGTTTGGAGTTTCCTATAGGTGGAGAACTCCACACTATTTTGAAGACATTCAATTTTTGACCAGCTTGCTGATAGAGCACACCATTCCAACAGATCTAGCGAAGCAAAGGCGTGAACAATAACAGATTAAATATTACTCTTTGTGTACTTTACGCTCTGCAAGTGCGGTTGCTGCAGGCCTACTAGCCTTGATGATACTCTTGCCCAAAATACATACCTTCTCGTTGTATCTCGTGAAAACCTCGATGTTGAGGGACACAATGTTCGATAGTGAGATGAGCTACTGATCTCCTTATGAAATTCGATGAAGAGCACCAAGTATACAGTTGGTGCAATTCTATATGTCATCATTTTCCAACTAGGACTGCGTTAATTTTGCTGGAAATTTAGCCACAAACTTACAACCTTCTCTAGCAGCCTTAGAAGAAGCTTGGGACTATAGGAGCCTATGCGCTCTAGAAGAGGTCTCGAACAGCTATATGCAGCTATATCCTGGACCAGAACGAGAGCTTTCCGAAAGATACGATTTCTCAGCACCTTTAACTGCTGCAAGGCATCCCAGCAGACCCTGAGCGTCGGGCGGGGGGGGGGCATGTCGCTTTTGTGGCGACTTCCAGGTTCAATGCCTACCCGAGGGAATCCTTTTGCAAAACGTTTGTTTCTCTAGAAAAAGTCTTTATTTGGCAAACAAATGAACAGCTCGACCGACGATGGGTATCTATTGCGTATAATGACATGAATGCATAAGGAAGTACTCGTAATTAATCGAAAGATTCATTTCTTTGCCCAAATAAAGACTTTTTCAATCAGAACAAACATTTTGCAAGAAGATTCCCTCGAACAGGCATTGAACTCGGAAGTTGCCTCCAATACTCCCACGCCGAAGGTCCGCCGGGATGCCTTGCACCAACTAAAGGTGTTGAAAAATCGTTCCTTTCCGAAACCTCTCATTTTAGATGAGGATATGGCGCCTGAAGATCTCTATCAGAGTGCATAGGCTTCCATCGTCCGAACGTTTTTCTAGGGCTGCTAGGGACGATCATAGGATTGCGTCTAAATTTTTTTCGTCTAATTTTTCGTCTATTTAAAACTAGAGCAGTTCCAATTGACAAACGATGACTGCTTGAACTGCATCAATTGGATAAACTGAAAGTAGGCCAAGACTAGTAGGCCTGCAGCAATGGCACGTGCAGAGCGTGAAGTACGCAAAAAGTTATTTCGATCTATCGACCTCGTAAAAAATTGAATGTCTTCAATTTTTGTGTGGAGTTCGCCCAGTTCTGCGCCTAGATGCTTGATTTTGGAAGCTGCCGCCTCAGTTCAGCCGAAATAACGAAATCTGAGCTTCAAATCCGGTTTATCACAAGTGTACCAGTAAACCTAAAGTTTATCTCGACACTCATCTGAATGTTTTCTTCTAGATGAATCGAATGGTGCTTTGACCGGGGTAATTTGAAGGAAGTTATGGCAAAGCGACGGTGAACGACGGTGCCACTGCGGAGCGACCGTCGGTTTTCGACATCACGTGAGCAGTATGGTAGTTTTATCAAAGGGTCAGAATGTAAAACAACCCTTGTGAATGTTACAGTATCGTCCATACCTCCGAGTTCTCACTAAAACCGATCCTGATACCTTACATCCTTAATGAAGTTCTATACAGGGCGGCTGTAATACCTAGCCACCGCCTGCGCCAACTGGTCAGAGTTGTCTCGGCAGCTGCGTGACTAACTCCAAGGAACACAAACTGCGAAAACAACGGTTGTTAATGTTGCAGAAGTGCGAGGTCTTCGCATCTCATGCAATGGCGCGTGTAATTATGGACCCAGCCCATTTCAAAGACTACGTGCGAAATGCTGGAAACCACTCGCATATGGCCTTTGAACTGGGATTTTGAAGGGCTGCGACGAAGCGATGGACTGGCACTAGCTGCAGCGCAATGACCAGTGCGAGGTGAATCGCCTATACTTACATACCGGCGGCGTGACAAGATGTACGCTTCTGGGCTGTGATTGATCGATTCATGTGCGCGCCGTGGCTGCAGCCTTCAAACGTACGAGCAGTGCTGCGGAGAAATAGACAAATTTCCTAAGCTTGACTGGAACAGGTGAATGCTCGGAGCCGACAAACTGTGAGGGAGCGGTCACCAACGTTATTCAATGCGTCGAATTTGAAAGAGCCACCTGAACTTAACAAGCACACTCGTGCGGCACGGTTGCGTTGGTATACGTGTTGACCCCCCCCCCCCACTCCAGAGATTTTTCTCCCTGCTCCCATTGTCATGAGTGATGAACTAATAGAGATTTTTCTGAATTACATATGATTATCACTACATACTATGTATTAAAATAACATGTACAAATCCACATTTTGAAAAGTGACCAAGATGGTTTCAACTGGAAGATGATCTGAAAGGCAGAGGAAGCTATAAAAAAGGCTCAAACTATGTCAGGCGAAATGTGAGGCAACCTATTTCTACATAAGACTAAATCGTTGTAAATAACAAATAATAATTGTAGACGAGGTAATCATAGTAGGTCGTTGTGTTGACGACGCAGCGCGCCGAATGTGCCCGTTGACCTGATTTTCCTCCACGCATTTGGCCGATTTTCACTGACGAAACTAGACTCGCCCTGACTGCCTCCAAAATTGCCCTGCTAGGACACAGTTTCGAGGGGTTTTTGAATTCCCAAAATAGTGGAGCAATGAACATTTCTTTTCAGCCAGGCTTTATCGGAAATATATAAGGAGGTAAAGGGGAGGGGGCCTACATAGCTGTAACAGTCGAGAAATAGACTGATTGATGGGCCAGCTGTGGCTCCCTGAAATTGGGAATAGGTTTACTCATCCAGGCAATGTTTGAAACAGCCAGTTCTCAGCTTCTACAAACACCGATGTATCCGGATCTTATATGAACGTCTCGTAATCGTAATCAAAAAGACGAGCAATGACTCATCCCGCCTAGAACTGTTGTCAAAAGGTGCTTTTTACTACATTCAAATGAGGATTGGAAGAGTGCACTTGGCGGCACGGCAAATCTGCGCTAATAGTTTGTGTTGAAACATTTTCGGACACGCTTCAAGTTTCCAAGGCGAATTTGTAGCCAAAAAAATATGTTTAAGTCCAGCACAATAAATGCCACCTTCAATAACACTGGAATTTCCTCATGGAAAAACAATTCGACCACTTTTAAAGCACGCGGCGAGTTCCTTTGCATTTTATTTAAAATGGTCAACCAAACCGAACTAATGATACGATGGGAAATAGGTGGGAATAACTACTACTAACTGAGCAATCCATCCCTCTATAAGGCATCCACACATGAAAAATTGAGCCAGTCATAAGGAGGAAAGAAGCACAATAAGAGAAAAGGAGCATGTGTTTGAATGGGCTGAGGAAGATGTGGAGCCACTCCAGGCTCGTTCCACAAGCACTCAAAGCAACTAGTGCACTGAATGACTGCCAAGGTCACGCCCCCCCCCCCCCCTTCGTATCCGATCCAGGCAATAAATCTTGGATAAGTCCACTGGCGGCAGACCACATATTTTAAAAAGCCGCACGCGTAGTGGACTTGGACTTGCTGTGTTCTCAAAGCCTACAATACCGTCGATAATCTTTGGAAAAAAAAGACGAAAAAGACGCGAAGGCGCGTCTTTTCCGTCTTTTTCCTATAACTCAGTTCAGACCAGAGATATCCATCAAAAAGTATACATTTTTGGAATCAGCATTTCGAAATCTATAAAATGGTGCTGTGCTCGTCTTTGGATGCGTGCAAGCTTGTGCCCTCAGGGCGCTAAATTAGTAAGTGAAAAAGACAAGCTTCTAGCGCGAATGTTAATAGAATGTTATTGTAATGGTGTGCTTACCGCACCAGAACAAAGATTCATTAATTTTGGTTCATTTGGCGAACTTTGTAATTTTCGATATTTTGCTGAACCAGCGCCTTGTAACTACTGAATAGTTGAGGCTAGAGGGCTCTTGCTCCATAGGTTTCGAGTAACTTTTGTCAACTATCTACCAAGCTTTTTGCGATCAGGAGGGTATTCCATCGATGGTGGAAAAAGTGTGCTTTAGATCACACACAACACCTCAACCGGCTAGATCTCCTGCTATCCATGTCCAACTACAAGTCAGCCGAAATTTTGGGTGAAAATATTCGCCCGTTCGTAGTGCCAGTCCTAGCCAGTCCTGCGAGCCAATAATGAGCCATCCTATGGACCCCACCCAACTGTGCTGTACCCACAAGTTTAAGGTCTCCATGTTTAAGAACGTTTGTACAGGCTTTGGCTCCCCCACCCACCCAACAACGTGAAACGAAACAGCTCCGTTTTACGTTGTTGGGTGGGTGGGGGAGCCAAAGCCTGTACATTGGCCCCAGCCTGTAGTCAGAGAAAAAAAAGAAATAGTGCGCATAAAGTGGAGAGTGCCAGATCGGCTGGAGCCATTGTATAGGGTTTGGTGCCGGTACCCTCCCACAAACGAGTACGCGCTTTTCGATGAAATATAGTAGATATGTGGTAGGAGCATGGATCTGACGACAGGCTAGACCATTCATTAGTATGAAATGTTCCAAAGAAAAGAGAAATAGGGAAAATAGCGTGTTTTTGTGGTTTTTCGAAATCACAAAAGTGCATAACGAGGTAGTCAATGAGTGTTTGGCATAAATATGTAGCTAATTCAAAGCTCTTTTCCGACAGACCCTCCGATTTCTGAAATAAACCGCGTTTTCATGTTTCCATGAAACGAAAATGTGCGGCTCGAACGTTGTTCAAATGACGACTCATCCCCCCCCCCCCCCCACCAGCTCCGCTCACCAGCGGATGGACAGTGTACCTCTAGCGATTCGTATAGAATAAGGTCTCCACTGAATCCAGAATAGATGCCTCGAGTGATCGATAAGTATCGAGCCATTGGTTTTTTTTTCAGATTTTGCTCAACGTTAGCGAAGACACGTGTTCTAGGTTTTCCAGTTCGCTGAACACGAATATGACAAGATTGTCGTACGAAGAAATGAATTATCTTGCAAAAAACCAGAAAAAAAACCTGATGAACTTTGGTCCGTCCTCCTTTCCTGCCCGTGGACGGACTACGAAAAAGAATAGTTAGCTGGAAAGCGCTTTCTCCAGGACTCATCAATGGAGAGTGAGGAAGGCACTTCACCTTCCCCCGGTCGACGACCTTTCTTCTGAATGATGAAAACTTTCACAGTGGTTTTGGAGACCCCCGGCTTCCCTCTATCGCACGCACGGTTCCATTATAAAACGACGACATCGAGAATGGAATTGCCGTTCACAATTGATTTCTCATGTGCATGAATTTCCTTCTAGAAATTGTGAAACTGAAAATTTTTGAAGTGATTCCATACTATGAAACGATATGAAAAGAATACTGAAGAAATATTGAAGAAAAAAATATTCATGAAAATTTCAGGGTAAGAGGCACGACAACCAAATCATGGCTGCACTAGTTTTTTTAGAGGAGGGAAATCCACCTATCAGATCTAGAAAACCAAGCAACATCTTTTTATGTCACTGCAGCCATCCAGTACATTTTTGGAATGTGATCACTACTCAGATTGTCCAAAATCTTTTTTAATCAATAACAGAACAGTCGTGGCGACTCCGATGATAATAATGCATTGATCTTCTTATGTAACCTACTTATTAAAAAAATCAGAAAGAAAAGAAAACAGTAACAGCCCTAACAAATCCATCTACAATAATATGAGCTCCTAAACTGAAATTAATGAATGCATAGAACCAAAAATTTCCTCGTCATTACATTTCTAAATCATGGGAACAAGATTTATTTATTTATTTCATGCACTCAATTGGTGCTCCATTACAAAGACAATAAATGCGGCAGGCCAGCTTGGCTATCCAGGTTACCCAGTGACTGAATGCATGTGCACATAGCTGCATATGCAGCCCAGTATCCATGCCCTGCCCTTAACTAATAGGACCTGTAAGAGAAAGTACCTGGTAGACATACTGCTTGAAGCCTTCGGTGATTACCACTGAAGACAGGCGATTGGCACTGGGGAATGCCACTACTCATGCACTGGTAAGCGATGAGCAGTCTAGGGGTGAATTTTCGGAAGTTAGGCATCCACCGCCTTAACAATTCACCCTTCGATACACCTGTTGCTCTCTGGTTTACACAGTATCAACAATGTTGCCAAGCAGTAGAAGATAAACATTTATAACCTACACGAACAACTCATAATAGAGCAGATGCCAACAGTGACATGAATCAGTACTGCTTAACCATATTAGGTTTAGGATGGTAGAAAAGAGCGTAGTGCATTACGGTTTCCGACAGGCTGCCAACAAGGGGTGGTCGATACTGTCCAACAACGTCCGTAGCTTTACCTTCCAGCACCAGTAATCCATGAAGGCGCTGGTGCACCTTAGGTATGAAAATTTCTTTAAAATATTGAAAGCCTAGCGATAACTGAAATCATGTGTGAAAATATAAGATGAAGCAGCTCAGGTAGTAGAACTAATGGTTTGATGTCAAAGGTTACTGAAGTTGGCAGCTGATGATGTCAACTTCTTAAACATTGCGTAGAAAAAACTGGCAAGACGACTGACAACTCATTTTCTCAAAAAAGGTCTAACGCTCCAAATAAAATATTAATACTGTCAGGAAGGCCACTATAAGAACCCCTTTGACAGCATTGCGAAGTTTTCAATCTAAATAGTGGCGTGCCGTCTCTTAAATATCTACGCCACAAGGCATACGCCTCTCCATTAATCCATCAAGTCATAAGAAAAACCCGTACATCTCCTTAACCTAGTTTCTACGAATCAACAACCATTGCTTTAAGTAGGCGATTATGAATACAAGTCCCACTTTTTAAATGTCATAAGACCGTAGGAGATTCATGGATTGTTCAGGTCGTTTAAGTCTAACGTTTCGAAGGGACTTGTTGCGAAGTCTTACCTCTTGATGTTCCTTTCTGAGCTCCTGTTTTCGTTTTTCCATTTCTTCTGATTTTTCTCTTCTTTCACTGATGTAGCTTTGATGCAGCTCCTCGAGACGTCTCTCTTTTTCCTGTTCGACACGAGCACGTAGTTGAGCTTCAGCCCACGCCTTGAGCACATTAATTTTAACCTTGTTTCGAAAATTTGTATCAAGAAAGCTCCATTACCTTCCGTGTCTTAACGTGTTCAGGTTGTTTCTGCACATGGTATGCAATTTTCAATTCTTTTATCACACGATCGAATGCTTCCGTATTCCTCTCTCTTAAAAAAAATGCAGTAAAGTACACAAAATTCTGACATGAAAAGGAACCATCTAACCTCAACAAACGAAGAAATTTTCTCCTAGCGTTAATCACAAGCCAGATCCTATGCGTTAACCAGGTGGGTTTCTGAAAAAAAAAGAACTTCTACTCACACACGTAATCGCAGAAAACAGTTCACCTTTGGAGTTTCCTTAGAGATGTCGTCAACAAGTAAGGACCAATGACGAATCAAAGCTGTCATCCAAGCGACTTGAAATGGAACAAATACGAGCAACAACTGCATAGATGTCACATAGATTGTGAAACGAGTTTCAACACATTATTGTTGTATATTTGCACACCAAAACCAAGTTCAACCAAGCTGATGATTAAGCTAGTTAATGATTTGAATAACACTTCAAAATTGTTATCAGATGTAGCAAATATTGCTAATCTACTTTAAAGGCAGCACTCACGGAAATTCTCACTTATGAAGGAAGTCGCACAATGGTAGGTTGAACACAGCGAATAACCGCCTATCTGTCTACCTGCGAAGATACAGCCGTGGACACATCTGCCGACCTGGACAAAAATGGCCTCATCGCGCCAGCTAACGCCATCGGCCGGGTGTGTGCCATAGGTGCGATAGGGGGAGCTGGGGGCGAAATGAACGGGTCTGAGGGGTGTGAAGCCTGTCAGCGATGCCAAAACTGAAGGGTGGTCGTCGACCGGGGGGAGGGTAGCAGCAGCTTTCCTAGCTGGCTGTCACAAAAAAAGCGACGGCCGAACTACGGGGGGGGGGGGGAGGGGATCGTCACATTACCGGCGTAGGTGTTAGTTATTCAGTTGCCGTTTGCCTTCATCTATCTAGGCAGGCTCAGGTACATTGGACGGGAATGGTAGTGGCCCATTCGCGGCCTTGAGAAGGTCGCAGCGCGACCGCGCCGCGCGCGCCGGAATCCTATTTCTAGGGTCTTTTCTTTCCGATTTGCTCGAAAATCCTTAAAATCGGGTAAAAAAGTTGCTAGAAAATGAAAAAAAAGCAGTAGAATACATAGGTTACGGGGCGCGGCGCCGTTGTGCGACGTCTTTCCCGAGGCCGCAGATGGGCCAACGCCATATTGGTTTTTTTATTTTTTCAAATTGCGGTTCTTTCCAAAATGGGAGGGTTCGAGGAATAACAGCACTTCATATCCTACCTCCTATAAGGGGCTCTGCCCAGCAGAGGCGCACCGCGGTCCCGCCCCTGTCCGCGTACCTTTGGAGTTCCCTGTACTTCTGGGGTTGCGGTGAGCGTCCACATGGACGTCTTAGGAACTCTGGTTCCCTCGCCGATCCCTGGAACCACCAGAGCTTCTCGGGTGAAAACACCCAAACGCTCGTTCCGACCCTCGCCCCCCCCCCGCTCAATCGGAACGGGATTTGCCCCCGAAATTGTCTGAGTAGTGTCCAATACCCTATAATTCACCCACAGCAACCCTTTCCCTTTTGATAATACTGAAAGTGCCAAAAAACGGCTGTTTTTCCCTTATAACTTCCTTACTTGAAATGTAGACATGCTAGTGAAGGGTACATAAAGACCACTTTTTGTGAAATTACACCTTTATCACACGCCACTTCTTCTGGAAAGACGTTGAAAGTCGTTCCCGCTAAAGGTGAAGGGCACCGGAGCCGGCCTCCTACTCAGACAAACCCTCGCTTGTCGCGCGCGCCTGTTTGAGGTCTCCGCGAGAGGCGAGCCCTGCTTCGCCTCGCCCGGAGCAGAATTTCGCTAGGCGCGGAGCAGACGAGGGACGATTTTCGAAGGATGTAGACGAGAAAAGACGCTCGCTCGGCGCGCGCGACAACATATGTATTTTCACCAGCAAGAAATACGAACCAGTATTAGTGGGACTCCGCCGGTCAGGGCCACGGCCAGGTTCGGTTGTTGAGGGCGTGGAGTCAATCTTTTCCAACAGCTATCCCCCATCCAATAATGAAGAGGTCGTGGCGGCCATTTTTGTAAAGATGGTCATGCACCATCAGTACATCTATGTGGTAGACCCTTGCCGCTCAACGTGCAGCACCTGTGCCTCACTCGGTATTGACCGATTGTGACATCGTTGCTGGGCGCGCACACCGATCTCGCAAGGCGCGGAACAAGTTAGTTATCGGGAGTGTCAACTACCTCTTTTCTCTGTCTATCCCCACCCTCACAATAAAGGCGCGCGAGCAAATTCTAGCTTTCTAGGAGTAGAATTAGAAAAAATAGTGGTCGAAGCTTGCGAGAATTTGTTCACTCACAATGTGTGTGGAAAACGATAACTTATTAAAGCTCTCTTATAGCTCGAAAAAAAACTGGCTAGTAAATTGGAAGGTACGACTAGTTGTGAAACTCGTCCAGGTACGACTAGTTGTGAAACTCGTCCATCATCTTAGATGATTGCCGTAAACGTCGCGAAGCGACTAGTTGACCTCTTGGCACCTCATTAGCGGGCAGCCAATCGCGGTATCTTCCAGCCAATCACAGCGCTGCTATAATATGGCCCTTAATTACAGCGGTCCAGAAGGGCCGTCTCCCGCGCGTCCAGCGAGGGTTTGTCTGAGTAAGGATGAGTTCGGTTCTCGCTCTGCGCCCTCCTCCCTCTGCACTGTCTCGCTTTCGGCCGAAGCCAATGTACTGGTTTTGGCTCCATCCCCTCATGCACAGCGCAGGACAGACGTTTACCCAGCATATCATATACCGGTCGATAGAGAATTTCTTCTACTTCACTCTCATATCCTGAACATCTCATTTGTTTCGTGTGCGAGGAGAAATTCGTGAAAAACCGTTACTCGCTACCGTTTCTCGCTATTTTCACCGGTCTCAAACACCTCAATTTGGTTCCCATAAGATATTCGCTAGAACATCTGCAGTTGGTTTCAGATTGTAGATTTTTGCTCCTCTTCTTCCACGGAATGTTCCATTTTTGATTCACTCTCTATTAATACTTTTATTAGTCATAGAACTTAAACTGCCACGAGAAGCGTTGCTTTCGAAAAACGCAAACGGTTTCGCAAGTTTTGACCTTTTCTATGCAAACAGGGTGTCTTGTCCATCTGATAGGTTTCAGCTATCCTAGGATCCCCTTCACTCTACAGGGGACCTCAATCACGATCACTATTCCCTCGCCCTGGAACGTGGCACCACCTACGTGGCGCTGCTGGATGCTGGGCATTTCATGTGCTGCCTCGACAGCGCCGCGTGGGTACTGCGGGAGTAGTGATCGTGACTGACGCTTCCTGTATGGAAATTTTCATTCACAGCCGTGTTATTCCTAATTCTTCCAACCCCTTGCAGTCCGTTCAATCAGTGCTCCAACTCGAATTTCGTAACCTACAGTCCTTCTGAAAAATTCTTGCCTCACGCTGAACCGCCCATCAGCGTAGCCACGTCACACCACGTATGATAATGCATAGGTGCTGCGGCGAGGCTTAGCAGATGGGCGGTGAAGCGTGAGGCAAGTATTTCTGAGAACGACTGTATAAGTCATTCGTTCCGGCCGACTCACACTACATACACATTTATTACAATCTTTCATCAAATGTTTGTTAACACTTCCCAATAAGGATTTTTCCGTCCAACTTCCTGATACTGCCTTCTGTGGCTACGCCTTCCTCTCATTTGCCCCTTTCTTCCCATTTCCTTCATCGTTTCCATCTTTCGAAAAAAAAGGTACTATTGTACTTGGGCGGCCCCACTATCGAGCCCAAACTCAAAATCATGGATTCCTCTGAAAACCTGCATACGGGGGTAATCCGATGTGCTGGTCACGAATATCATACTCATTTCGCATGATAGTATTGATTTTATTGATTTTATCGATGCTTTCCCAAGTATGGACCTCCTCCCGGATCTCTCTGAAAACTTGCCTGCTGGGGTTTCTGAAGGTGCTGGTTACAAATATGATGAAGATTTCACAAGAAAAGGTCGACCTGATGGGGAAAACTCCAGTAAAGTCGGCGATTACATCGCCCTACAGATAAAAATCTGGAGAAAACTAACGAAATCGAGACTATGATGGAAAAAGGTTATTATATTCGTGATCAGCAACTTCAAAAACCTGTAACTGCATATTTTCAAAGAGATTTGAGATACGAGTCGAACCTGGAAAAAAATCGATAAAATGAATAAAATCGATATCACCATGCGAAATGAATATGATATTCGTGATCAGCACATTCATTTACCCCTGTATGCAAGTTTTCAGAGGAATCCATGATTTTGAGTTTGTGCTCGATAGTGGGGCCGCTGAAGTACAATAGTACCAAAAAAAAAAACTAATTTTATCAATTGTTTTTTACCGGTCTCCTCCCCCTCGCTTAAGTGAAGGGGAACTGCTGCAGGGTTTCGTGGCGGGACCTATCACGGAACACTCGTCCGCACTTGGTACGCACAGGAAATATCGCCATAATTTCTTGTGTTTTCCGCGTGTTTCACGCTGCTTTATCAGTGTCGATCAGTTCGCCGCATCCAAAAACCCCGATATACCTCGAAATCTCCGACATAGAAATTTCCGTGAGGGCTGCCTTTAATCTAAATTGTTAACGGAGGTTAAAGCAACAATACAATATCGCTCATTAAAGAAATTTGCTCAAACGTGCAAAGCGATGTGGAAAAAAATCAAATTGGTTAGAGGAATATGAATGCTCGCTGTTCCGTGAATACAAACAGGCACTCAACCAAATAATAAATTTTTCGAGGTTTCTGAACTTCTTTTTCCGGGAAGAAATCTCACATCGATCGCAGCAAAATTTAATCCGATAGTATCGGTAAAGTGGTATAGTCCGTTCCACGGGGGAAGATAGTTGGGGAAACGCCGCAGAGAAGAAGAGGGCGGGAAAGTGCGCAGAGATTCGAGAGGATACAGAGAAAAAACAGACACTGTGCACGAATACTCAACTGTCATCGCTGGCGAAACAGACTATAAATTACATTTTGGATGCGGTCGCTCATTACGAAATACCGTTATTTCGGAAAGATGCCATTAACTTAGTGCAGTGAACAGGAAAGCAACTATCAGGTTGGTGAGAAATTGATTGCCGTTTCCGGACATGCACAAAAAACCTTTTCTCTCTTGTGGAATTTGAGCAATTTCAAGCGGACTTGTGTGATCTTCTGGAAGAGTGTTTTCTCCTCTTTCAAACAGCATGAATATTCTGAATAACTCCTTTTTTGTAGAATAGCGAACAAATGATGAGCCGACGCGATTCCTGGGTGATTGTAGTTATTGACTTCAAACTCGATCATCTGAATCGGAGATGTTCGGTTATCTTGCATTTGTTTTATCTTGGATTCGCCTTTCCAAAGAACAGTGTGCTAGGGGTTTGCGAAGTTTTCTTCCTACGATTTTAAATGTAACCACGGTCCTGGTCGTGGGATGTCGCTGGACGATCAGGCGTTGAGGACAGCCGTCGAACCGAAACTGGTTATTTCCATCCGGACGATGAGAGCGGTGATTGTTGAGGCAAGCATTTTTACTACAATGTTAGGGAAGATTTAGCAAATTGAACGGGCATTGAACTTATAAAGAACGTTGTATTAAAGCCAAGTTACACTACTTCGAACCGGAGTGTTCGTTTCGGCAATTAGTTTCGCACCAACCTGATACTCTGTGTAAAAAACCTCATAAATTTTATGGACATCATATTAAAATACGGGGTGGTCCAAAATTACGGAGACAAGGGTGCGATGCGCGTTTTTCGACTTATCTCGGGTTTTGGCCTTTCGCATCCAATCTTTTGCTGTTCATTTGTTCAATTTTACAGCTTCTTCCAAAACATTACACAAGAGGCACACTAAGCAGTACATCGAAAAGTACAAGGTGTGGGAAACAGAAAAACGTTAAAGTCATTGTGAATGGCCACGTACAGTCTATCCGAAACGACGAGTCCCCTCAGCCGGCGGGAAACGTCGTGGTGGCGCGCCAGCGGCGCGGTCTTCTTGGCAGCGCATGTCAAATTGATCAGCTGTTGGAGATCAATGCCGCCACGCTCAATCGGCAAAAGGTAGGTTTTCCTTGTTTTTATCCAATGTTGTAGTTTCTTTTTTGGATATATCAGCATATATCGGGCCATTGCTCGTCTGAGACTGTTTTGCTCGTTTCTTTTTTATTTGAATGTGTTTTTCTTTGTTTTTCTGGGTGATCATAGTAGAATCCAGAAAGAACACATCCAAAAAAAGGAAACGTTCAAAACGGCCTCAGACAAGCAACGGCCTGATATATGATGATATATTGGCGAAAGAAATCATAACATTGAATAAAAACAAAGAAAAACCCAATTTTTTGCAGACTGAGCGTGGCGGCGTTGATCTCCAACAGCTGATCAATTTCACGCACGTTGCCAAGACGGCCGCGCCGCAGGCGCGCCTCCACGACGTTTCCCGCCGGCTGAGGGGACTCGTCGTTTCGGATAGACTGTACCTTGGTTATGAGATCCAGAATTTCGTGCGGATACGCTGATATTCAGCGCGGGTTGAGGGTGCTTTTCAATTCTAATCACCATCATTAAATGTATTATGAGGGAAATACTTCTCAGAACTTCGAGAATGGAAGTTGATGAGCCCAATAAGTTCCAGTCCCCTCCCTCAACAGTGAAAAAAAGAACCAGAAACAGCCCTAAAGTACGTTTTTGCTCTGTTTTTGCATAGGAAGTCATGTCCGCTTCTTTATAAATTTTATTTTCAGTACTCATTCAAGCAGATTTCTCGTTATGATATTCATTTGAGGACAAAAACTGACTTTATTCTCATAAAAATTGTTTAATCCTTGGAGTAAACGCGTTTGGAAAGGGCAGATCATCTAGGAAGACTGAGCTTCCGCGTCAAAGCAGGCGACTAGTTCAAATTCTTCATGTGTTTTCTCGCCGGTGATAGGAGAAATCGTGAGATGTAATGGTAGATTTTGTTCAATGTAGAGTGAAAAATATCTTGCCCACTCGTTTTCCAGCGTTAGATGTGAACCTTTTAGCGTGTCTCCGTAATTTTGGACCACCCTGTATATACACCTTCACAAAAATATAGAAGACGTAATGTCTAGGTGGATCTCATACGAAATGATGAAGAAATGAAGCGTGATACACATCATTTGTACCTACTTTTCATTTCAAGACTGCTGCTGTCCAGTGAATGCTGATTCACCCTACCAATAAGCTGGGCCTTCCATTCATTCGACAAATCCCTACGAGTACCGAACTCGATGCTAAAGTAGAGTCTTAAGTGAATTTATCTCATTTATTAAGGTCTTCCAGAAAAAAAGCAGATCGTAATATCGCCTATCCGAAACGACGAGTTCGCCCACGCACGCGGGAACCGAGAGGCGGCGCGGCTGGGACAGATGCTCTTGGTTGCCACGTCGTCCCTGTCACAGCCAAATCATCGGTCAATTCCATGAAGATAACGATGAAACGTGATACGCAGATCAGGGATGATGACGTGGAGCGCTGGCAAACGTGGCAGCTCCTCAATCCACGTGTGCGTGGGCGGACTCTCATTTCGGACAGACTATACACAGTAGCATCATGCCGATTCCGCTTGATCTCTTTACTGGCACTGACAAGTAGACTCTAAAGGGGATGGCCACAATGTGCTTCGCTCCAGTGAACGGCTGGTATATACCTCACATCTGAGAGACACAACTTGGACCCTAACAAGGACCAAGTGGACACTATCCGACAGCAAGACATGGCACCAGCAGTGAGTAAGCTAACCAGGGTCAAGCGTGTGTTGATAAATTATCAACGGGGGTCGTATAGTGAGCGGGTGGTAGAGAATTCGGGTACTACTCTTAGTAGTACTGCTGCCAGACCACCGAGCGAGACTCAATGTCGTAAGGTCATTTTGTTCATACGTACCGCCAGTCCTGCTCACCCCTGGTAGCCGAAAAAAGGTCACACTATGGAGACCACCCAACTGTGCTCTGCCTTCAAGTTTAAGCTCTCCAGCATCAACAGAAAAGATTCAGCACACGAATTACGGAAATGATGTTTAGTTGATAAAAATGGCCTTTTTTTTACTTTTTTTATCGACTAGATCGAAGCAGAAAGGATGACAACAGCGGAAAAGGGAACCACACTGCCTGACAGCACAAAACTCTTACTAATCAAAACAGAAAAAAAAAATGGGAACATCAACCGACTAGATCCCCTGCTATCCATGTCCAACTACAATCATGCCTCAGAGCAAGCCGAAATTTCAGGTGAAAATTTTTGCACGTTTGTACTGCCAGTCCTACCCAGTCCTGCAGGTCGATAAAAAGTCGTTCTATGGATCTTACCCAACTGTGCTTTACCTCCAAGTTTCAGGTCTCCAGATTCAACAGAAAAGATTCAGCACGAGAATCACGGAGATGAGATTTCGTCGATAAAAATGGCCTTTTCTACATGATCTTATCGACGGAGTTGAATCGCGGTGGAGTCAGCTGCAGGAAAAGGATCTATGCACCCTAAAAGCGCAAACCTTCGACAATTTAAAACTCGAATGTAATCGGTAGCTCAGTGGGCTAGATCTTCTGCAATGGGTGTCCAACTACAACGATGCCTCTGAGTTATTCAGAATTTTAGGTAAGAATTTTTGCACTCTAGTACTGCCAGTCTTTCACAGTTCTGCGAACCGGCGAACAGCCATTCTGTGGAGCCCTCCCAACTGTGCTTTACCCCTGAGTTTCAGATCTCCAAGTCCAAGAGGAAATATTCAGCACGGGAATAACGGAGATGAGGATTTGTCGATAAAAATAGCCATTTTTTACATTTTTCTTTAGACGGAGTTGAATCGCGATGGAGGCAAATGCGGAAAAAGGAGCTGTGCAGCCTGAAAGCGCAAACCTTCGACTATTTGAACTAACTGAAAAAAGCTCTGCACCTCAACGAGCTAGATCTGCTATTCAGATCCATCTGCAACCATACCTCTAAGTGAGCCAAAATTTTAGGTGGACTTTTTTGCACGTCCGTACTGCTCGCCCTGCCCAGTCCTGCAGCTAGATAAAGTGTCCTTTCGTGCACTACTTTCTATTGTTTCGAGCCTACTACAAGCGCACGTTATTTGAAGCCATGCAAAAATTTTAGCCTCGGAGGGGATCGAATCCTTGACTATGTAGACGACGTATATTGATATTGTTCATGACAAATTTGAAGCAAATCGTTTGAGTGATTCTGAACTCACGCTTTCAGAGCGATATTCGCCAATCGCGTACATTTCAACCTTTTGCAAAAATTCTGGATAGAGAGAGGATCGAACCCTTGATGGTGTACACGGTGGCTACTCCTACTTCTGCTATAACGTTTGAATTTGAAGTCGAATAGTGTCTGCATTTTCGTTCTCATTTCTCATCTCATTTGAAATTTGTGTACGAAAGGGGAGCGGGGGGGGCGTATTTTTGGTGGCTGAGAGGGGGGGGGGGTCGTATAGGGGTCGACCTTCTATCATCATCACGCTTGACCCAGAAGCTAACTGTAAGCAAAACTGTCGTACCAGAGTTACTTCGTTTGCTAGGAAATAATAATAATGTCAGGAACTAAAGGGAAATATAACGTTCACGACTGTGTATTTGCAAGCTAACAAATATGTTTGAATATTTCTACCTGTATATCCTTTTCACACTTTCCGGGGCATCCTTCAATACATCAAGGGCTCTGTACTGATGACGTGGAGCCGAGAGGTTCAACTCAGGCAAACCAAATTTCACGCGATCAGCGACCTTTCAAAACCAGTCTAAACAAGAGCGAAACCTTTCACAAAGAACGGCAGAGACGTACCAAGTTATCAGCGGCCTTCAAACCAAGATCTCTTTCTGAGCCGATTTTTTCATAGTAGAGCTTCCCCAATGCATCAATATAATTCTCATCTGTAAAAATTCGCAAATGAATTCAAAACGAATGCAAAAAGGCACTAGGTCTGTTGTCAAATAGTATGTTAACTCCTACCTAAGGGCAAATTCCTAGCGGCTTTCTCGAAATAATCGGGGTCTTGCTTTGTCGGATCGGTTACTTTCTTGTGGATGTTGAAAAAAGTAGTTCGTCCTCGTGCAACAACAGCAGTTGTGTGCAAACTATATCGAGAAACCGAGTGCATATCGTTGACTAAAACTAACAGAATCAAAATACTACCCGAACGAAAAGGATAACATGGTAACGTAAAACATCGAACTCCAGCAAATGGAACGGAAGAAGTATAAAAATGAGGAGAAAAGAATGGAAGAAAAATCTCGAAACGTTCAAATGCCCTATTGTCGATGTTTTGCGAGGGAGCACCTTAGGGATACGAGGGCATTCTCGAAGGGTTGCACGAGATACGTTACCCAACCTCGACCGTAGCCTGTCGCGCGCCGCGAGTCCTCTCGCTCTCTGCGTCCACGATTAATAACGGGTCCCTGTACTGCCTCCATCCACCACCCCCTGTCTATGCTCTAGCCCCTCGCGGCTGCCGCAGGGTGAGTGGGGAACGGATGGCGAGCGTTACTTGCGGTCCAATTATAGGTGCGAGACCCCAGATATGCTTCAAGGGTCGTTAGCGTCTTCGCACCTCGCTCGCGCCTTTAATTGTCCAGATCGCTCGCATCTCCCATTACGACGTGTGGGCGGTTCCTCAGAAAACTGATATTTGCCGAGATCCCTAAAGTATGTCGCGCGCGATGTAGCAGTTGGCACAAACCTCAGCCGGGTAAAGGCAGCACTCGATAATTTTGTCCCCTCAGATTCTGCTGCGATCCTAGGTTCAGCAGCATTCTCAGAACGAACGTAGAGATCAATTTTGTCAAAATCTGCACTGAAGACAATTTTGTTTGGTTCCAGTAGGAAAAAATGGGCGAGCTGAGCAGGGTGGAACTGGAAGGGGGTAGGAAGTGAAGAAAGTGATTGCAATCCAAACGCTTCACTCTTAGACTCATCTGCTTGATAATCGTCGATTTTCGTGATAAGCGCACCGAATAACCCCCTAAGGAAAGGTCCAGGCTGGAATTTTTAAAGAATGCTAGTCCAATCCCGAGTCACCTTTTACAATTCTCTGTTCCAGGTCCGCTTTCCTTAATAACATGCACTACGGGATGGCTGGCCGACGAACGCCCGGCCGCGCCAAGTGTCTGAATAGATGTCGCCCGCGACAATTAGTCCGAGTTGTCCTTGGCAGCTGCGCTTACTAACTCTAGAGAACGCAGACAGCTAGAGCAACGGTTGCCAATGTTGCTGAGGTGCGAGTGAGGTGCGAGATCTTCACACCTCATGCAATTAATGCTCAATCGCAACTAACGCTCCACACCCGTGGGGAACGTATCTCATGTAATCTTCTCGAAGGTATTCTCCTGCAACTATATACCAGGCTGGTGCGCAATTAATTGCCGTTCCCAGTATGCGCAGATAAACGTTTCTCTTCCGTCAAATTCGAGCGACTTCAAACAAAATTGGTTTCTTACGTAGTGCGGAACAAATGATGAGCCGACGCGATTTTTGGGTGGTAATGGTTAATGGCTTCAAACTCGACCACTCTATATCAGGGATGCTTGATAATCTTGCATTAGTTTTGGATCGGAATCATCTTCTTATGAGCTGTGAAATACTGGTTCGCGAAGTTTTCTTCCGGCGATTTTAAACTTGAATACAACCATTTTCGTGGTTGCAAGATGTCGCCTGACGATTAAGCGTTGAGAGCACAAACATTTAACCTTGCCATGGCAAGAAAGGTGCAGAACAGCATATGATCTGACAGATGACCAGCGTCTCACCCGCTATGACGCCTTCTCTAACTTAATTTTTCGCCCAAGAAACGTTCCATTTCTGAGCCATGTAATTATTGTAGACAGAGCGATTCCTGTATGATAAAAAGAACCGAGAACGTGAATGGTTAGAGGCGTTTTTCCTTGCATAGGTTTCCTTAGACCTGATGAGTGCTGGTCAAAGATGAGATCTTGCACCATTGAGGAGGCGCGCGTTGTGAGTGCGGAAGATCTGAATTGTGGCGACTGGCAAGCGGAGACCAGGAGATTTCTATACTCAGGGAACTTAAAAACCGTGTTTTGCATGAAAGTGAAAGATGCTAATCCCAGAATTGAGACATGCGTGCTCGTGATATCTCTTGTTCCATAGTTCTATGCCAGCATTAGTCAAATCCATGCAAAACCCATGCGTCTCCAAAAAATCCGATGCAAATTCGATAAGAACCCACGAAAAACCCACGATTTTCTCGGTCTCATTCATGGACTCAGGAAATCTAAAGACCGTGCTTTGCATCGGTATACATCAGTGGCGGACGCAGAAAGTGGGAGGGAGGGGGCCATGGGAAAAAAGTGGGGTCTCCGCCGTTTTGGGGACCCAGACGGGAAATAAAATCAATAAAAATATGAATTATACTAATAAATAACAAATTAAAATTATATTAAAAATAATAATAAAAATAAACAAAAACAAACTGATACAAGATTCTTATTTGTATTGTAATTTCGAAAATTCTGCGACCCTTCTCAGGGGGCGCCCCCCCCCCTGCGTCCGACACTGGTATGCATGGATTTTGCATGAGTTTGAGAAAATCGTGGGTTTTGCATGATTTGCATCGGATTCGGAGGTGCATGGGTTCTGCATGGGTATGCATGGGTTTTGTATAGTCTGTTCCAACAGCGACAATAGTTGAGTAACCGTGCGGACAGCCTGCTTTTCTCTCATTCTTCTCCAACTGCTGCACACTTTCCCGCATTCTTCATCTCTCTGCTGTCTTCCCAACTATTGTCGGTGGTGGGACGCACTATATCGATATCTAAAAAAAACCGGTCATTTAAAATTTTCATTCATCATTTTCATTGTTTCTTTACATTCAACAGTGGTTTATGTATGTCTGATAAAAATTTACTCATTGCGATTTCCATAATTATGACAAGAATTTGCAGGTTTCTCTGAAATATAAAAATATTACATGTTTATTCATCAGTGTACCCGTCACCAGCTCAATGTACGATGCACTTCAGTCGGACATTCAGCAGAAGCTGGCCCCATCAAAAACGAGCAAAGGGAAAGTGCTAGGTGCACAAAGCGATAAAGGTGCAAGTTGCACGCCGATATTGCTCGTGCTATAGCAATATTTTTCTTCTTGGCGTACGTGAGCGTTATTCACCTCACCTCCCCATGAACATAGTAGGAGTAAGGTCATTCCAGGACGCGAATTGATCATAACAGCTCAAAACATGCAAAACCCACGTCCACTCATGCAGAACCTATGCATATCCCATGCAAAACACGGTTTAAACCAGGTTTTGTGTGGGATTGCCCTTTCTTTCTGTTCACACCCCCCCCCCCGTTGATTGCGCCCCCAACGCCAACCGTCCGTTTTTATAGAATTGATATCTTTTATCGTTGTCCTGTTTTCGTGTGCAGTAAACTGTTAGTTTACTCTCGTGTGCTTTGTCGCTTTCCGCGTCATTTGTTCGACGGTTTACTTAACTTGAACTTCGGGCCCTTTCCGCTATTTTGCAACAAGGGGTTTGGTGGTGCTGTAAGGATGTGATTCCCTGCAGCGTTCTCCACAAGATGAAAAGTTCCGGAGGGTCAGGGCCCACTCTTACCGTATATTCCTGTGAAAACTTGCATACAGGGGTAATTCGATGAGCTGATCACGAATATCATATTCATTTAGCAATATAATATCGATTTCATTGGTTTTATCGATTTTTTCCCAAATATGGACCTCCTCTCGGATCTCTCTGAAAATTTGCCTGCTGGTGTTTCTGAAGGTGATGGTTACAAATATGATGGAGCTTTCCAAGAAAAGGTCGACTTGATGGGGAAAACTCCAGTAAAGTCTGCGATTACACCGCCCTACAGATAAAAATCTGGAGAAAACCAACGAAATCAAGACTATGATGGAAAACGGTTGTTGTATTCGTGATCAGCAACTTCAAGAATCTCTAAATGCACTTTTCTCACAGAAATTTTAGATACGAGTCGAACTTGGAAAAAAATCGATAAAATCAATAAGTCTATATTAAAATCGATACTATCATGCGAAATGAATAGAAGATTCGTGATCAGCACCTCGAAATACCCCTGTATGCAAGTTTTCAGTGGAATCCATGATTTTGAGTTTAGGCTCGATAGTGGGGCCGCTCAAGTACAGTCCTGTAGATCAGGAGGGAAGGATCTCCGCGACGCGTAGAATCCTCCACGTCGTTCCAAGTCGTTATCTCCAGCAAGCAGATCGTGGGTCGACATGTTAGACATAACTGCGTATCATGGTCGAACGTTGTCTTCAGTCAACTCCAACATGCCGACCCATGATCTGCTTGTTGGAGATAACAACGTGGAACGACGTGGAGGATTCTAAGCGTCGCGGAGATCCTTCCCTCCTGTACACAGAACTCCAAACGGACGCAGTCAAGAGTCAGGACCGCGGGGCGGCTCTCTTGGGCAGAGTCACGGGAGCTCAGCATAGTGTGCGCCTGCGTCTCTGCTCATGAGAGCCGCGCCGCGATCTCAACTCTTGTCTACGTACATATAGGAAACTCCAAACGTACGCAGACAAGAGTCGAGATCGCGGCGCGGCTCTCGTGGGCAGGGACGCAGGCACACACTATGCTGATCTCCCGTGACTCTGCCCAAGAGAGCCGCACCGCGGTCCTGACTCTTGACTGCTTCCGTTTGGAGTTCTCTGTACGTTTGGATTTTTCTATACAGCAGTACCGATTTCCCGACTTTGTGCATCTGCTAACCAGGGAAGTATACCAGGTGGGTCCGACAACTCGTAATGAAATGTATACTGTCGAATTCAGTTTTCGATGCTGATCTCAAATCCGTCTTCCTTATCTGCTGCGGTGTTCTCTCTGAAGAGTTACGTGGCATGATTTAGGCTTGCTCAAGACTCAAAATTTGGCTTCTTGGATGTATTTTACCAAGACATCGCGAGAACTTATCTGGATCCAATAGAATTTCATAGGAATGATTTAATTTTAATTAGTTGACATGTATGGAGTAGTTTTCGCGCATATTTATAGCAGAATATTCGAAAGTCAGATTTGGCCAGTCTAGACAAGCTGAAATTATTCCACGTAACTCTTCACAGAGAACTCCGCAGCAGGGGTATGTATCATCGTGAGGGAAAACGGGGCGTGACACGGTTCTGCGATTGGTTCGTTCAAATCTTGCTCCCGTCCAGATCGGTTGACTCGTTCCCTTCGCGCGCGATTCCACTATACTTGATTATGCAAATTTTGAATGGGACCAAGGACGAGATGAACGTGATGGGCGGGAAGTCTCCGCCTCGTTTTCCCTCACGATGATACACATCCCCGCAGCAGATATGGAAAACGGATTTGAGATCAACATCGAAAACTGAAGTCAACGGCATACATTTCATTACGAGTTGTTGGACCCCCCTCCCTAGTATCCTGCCCTGATAAGTGAGGAACAAGAACCAACGCAAGAACGCAATTCTTGAGGAAATTTCAAACCGTTACTTCTACATGGTGCTGTTGAAACATATCAATGTTGCGAGCCTAGAACGCCGGTTGGCCTTGTGCAGGTCTACGTAATCCTCATTTTTACGCTCTCCATTGCAGATCTGCTTCGAAAAAAAGATGGACCTTCTATAATGTAACCAAGTTCGTTCTATGATTGAGGAAGTATAGTGCTGTAGACCGCAGCTCAGGTCCGAGTCGAGGATTTCGACTCGTGCTGCCTTTAAGCGACCAGGCGACTGTCCGGTGTAACTGCAGTATTAATGACACTACAGGATATAACCCCTTCTATGCTGTATTTGGAAGGCATCCGATCACATGGTGTGATATTATTCACCAACTACCATCACGTCTCTCGTTCCCCACAGACAGCTTCTCCGATCAATTCCAAATGGCGTTAAAAACCACGATTATCGATGTTGGAAAGCAGATTGCCGAAAATACGGTCAGCTACAAATCAGGTTACGACTTTCAACATAAATTTTACACAAAGGATATTTCTATTGGAGATTTGGTTTTGCTAAGGGACTATACAGTTCGCCTGAAATTCACAAATACATGGAAAGGTCCTTTCGAAGTAACCCAAATTACTCGACCTGATATTACGATTGTCAGTGTTATAAGTTCATCTAGACCTCAGACTGTACATATAGACAGACTGAAATTGTATTGTGCACATCCAACGTCGGTTAGTATTTCCACCCGAAATGAACCCAACCATAATTCACAGCCAACGGAAATTTCAAAAGACGTAGGACAACCTACATGACGTTCTCAACGTCTTCCGAATAAGCAAAACCATTCCAGCCTTCCCACAGAGCAGCCCGCTGAGAAGGATCAATAACTTTTCAATCACGTTCCGAAGAACGATGATAGTTCTTGTTAGTTTATGGTAAAGTTTTGTTTCATTTTTTTACAAGAGTAAGTTCTTTGAATTGGCGGTTCAAATAATATCAGTAGTGGAAAACAATCCTTCTTTTTGATTGATTCGTCCATATGCTGAATGAAAAGGGTGTGCAGTGCTAAAATCGTGTGCAAATCGCTGTATTTTCGTTTTCTAAACAACAGTCAGTTTAAGCTAAGCTATAGTCAGAAGATCTGGTATCATCAAATAATCAATGTAGGAAATTTTCGCTAACATAAAACATAAAAGTTATGTAAAATTTAAGTTTCTGTTCGCTGTACTTTTTTTGCTTTCGCTTGTATCACACATTTACCATTCAACACATCGACAAGAGAACATCACATGTCAGACCCATAACTTAGAGTTGAAACGTCTGTATTACTATTTTTTTACTGCTCCCACCCCACCTCCTCCTGAAATTATACAAGATTTCCACACGTCAGCTCTTCATCGGAATCCTTCCTCTCCACACCACACCACCCATGACAACTACTCCGCTCCGTTTCGTCTACGCTTGACGAGCTCCACACTTTGGGGAGAGTACAGTTGTAGGTCGTAATCACGTGTTGTGTTTCACCGAAGCGGCTCTCCTCTGGAGCAGACCGAAAGACTTCAAACCAGCCGATCAATGCCTTCGCTTTTTCTCAAAGCTCGAGGACGAGCTTTTTCTAGGGATGGAGATGTCAGGATGCAGCCCACGCATCCTCTTCTTACCATGAGCTCCCAGCCTCTCCGCAGCAGGTGTAGTGCCGGAGACGGGCTCGAAAAAGAAGAAGAGAAGAGCTGGCTCCCTCCAGGATGGTCGCACCCATCCTTCCCCTATCCACTTTCTTATAACCATTATTGTAATCCTTTATATATAATAAATCTTATAAAATCAGCTAAGTACACAGTAGAACTCCCTGACTATTCAGGTTCACCCTGTGATCCTGACAGGTCTCTCTCAGGATCTCCCAGGTCGACCTAAACCACTTGATGAGCATACCCTTTTTTAGTTTACATGATTTTTGGACTTGCTCACCATACAATTTACTGTAGGGTCCACTTCATCATTCAAGCAACTGATGGATGCGATCCATGCAGTGTGGATTTCCTAGGAGTTCTTGGAGTGTTGCTAACTAGGACTATCGGACGCTTACCACTCGCTCGCGTCAGGAAAACAGTGTATCTAAACCGCTGTTGCAGGAAGAACAAGTCATCCGTGACCTAAGGTGAATACGAAGGTGCTAGAATGAATTAAGACACCTCTTCAACCATTTTTTTTTTATCTTCGAAAAGGCAAAATGGCTTAACGCTATGCTTGCGGGTGGTAAGTGTCCATCGACGTGCCTTGGCTGTTTGCTCATTTTCGAACATGTCCTACTTTCTCCGTCATCTCCTAGACCTTGTTATCACTCCGCTTTTGCTGTCCCAAGCTCATTTTTGTCTTTTTTCAAACACTGATTGCCTTTGTTCCTTCATGACATTCTTTTCATTGCGGCACATACTAAGCTTTTCTGAAATGAAATGCATGTACATATGAATGCTGCCGAATGCTTATCACATTATGTTTATAACCATTACCTTCAGAAACCTCTGCATGCAAGTTTCCAGAGTGATATGAGAGAAGAGCCAAATTCCGAAAATATTGATAAATTCAATAAAAGTGATGATTCCAGAACGAGTATGGTACTCGTGATCAGCACCATCAACTACCCGTGTATGCCAGTTTTCGAATAAATTCATGCCCCCAAATTTGAGATTGGTAGTGGCGAATTTGGGATTATCTTCAAAGGGGGCTTCGTTTCAGTTTTGGCCCGGGGAAGACCTCGTGCCAAGGCCTGGACCTATACAGTGTTCTTATCGTATTTGATAGGTTTGCAACGAAAAGCCACGAAATATCGCTGCGGCTAGCCGCTAGCGCAAGAGGGCGATTTCAGAGTGCGATGCCCTTGTGCTGCTAGAGGCCCTCAATCCTGACAAATTCGTCGGTGCTCACTATAAACGTCTTTTTATCAAAAGAATACTGTGGAATATTTTTGCAGACAAGAAGCATTCAAAGCGCCACTTCCAATGAGAAAAAAATGGGTAGGGAGAGCGCTCATTAATTTAACACCAATCTGATATTAGTGCTTCCGACATAGTAATCATAAGCCTATTTGGTGTTGTAACTAGTTTTTGGTGGAAAAGCACTTCTCATTGTCCTTAAATTTGGTTTACTTGAGCAGCTTTTGACAGAGTACACTAGTCATTGCACAATTCATCAACTATAGGGCATTCGGAAAGGAGTCGGTACTGGTGCATTCACGGACCTGAGGTGAGTCATGTGTTCCACGTACTCCCACATCATTTCCGGGATCCTTTCGAACATGTTAAGCAGTTAAAAATCACTGCGACTAACAAGCTTGAACATGCGCGACTTGCCAAAGGCCCCTCTGATCTCTTTACGTAAAAATGCACCAATACCGACTCATTTCTGAACCGCCTGTATTTCAACAGATTATGTGTGAAATTCATGCTCATCGCGTCAAATACTTCTTCTCCCTTCTACGGCTGCTCAAGTGGAGATGCAAAAGGCTCCTAGGACACCTTGGAAGGAAAAGCAGAATAACCGTGAGCAAAAGATGGCGAGATTTCAAGCTGATAGAAAAACACTCTTCACTGAACATCTCTCAATATTGCCGTGACTGAACGGAGAATATCTACATGGCTTTCAATACGCATCTTTATATTACAAACGACGAGTAGCTTATCAAAGATATGCATACAAAACGATCGCAGATTCACACGGGCGGATATATCACTCTAGCAACAATGTCGTAGCGTGCAAATGATCAGTGAATACTACAATCCGCAATATGTTGGGGTGGATGAACGGACTCATGTTGAGCTACGACGGATAAAAATGTGAAAAGAAGAAAAACAATGTAAAACCAAACAGAGACAATCATGATATGAACGTCGTATGTGCTATGAAAGTTGAGGATGACAGAAGAGAGCAGTAGGCGATAAATTAGAAGAAGGCACCTCATCAGACCATTCGACACAACTATTAACCAAATTCAAAGTACAACACATGGCAACCTTTACTGTGTCTGTCGCTTCGTCGCATACAGTAATCCCTATATAGGAATACAACTTTGTGAGACGACAAACTTTTTGAGAATAACCAATCGATATCTAACGGATCTGTGCGTATTGCTTTACAAAGTAAGTCGACTGGGAGTTGTGTAGATGGCTGTTATTGCGCAGATGAAAGAAACACATATATCTAAGAAGCTGGTAAATGGCTTGTATAAGAAGAATAAAATCTTGAATAAGAGTCCGTACATAGATATGCAAATGTACGCATCAACACCATCGATTACATGTTCTCGTACTGATCGATTCGACGCTTGGTATTTCCGCCACGGATTTGACGTAGCGTCTTGTACTTGTCACGACCAGCTCGTTTATTTTCCATGTGCAGCACGTCATAGTCGGTGACTGCACGCTCATCCTTCACCACTTCGAGTTCGCGGGTAAGCATCTTGAAAGGAGTAATGAACTAGGAAAAGAAGAAAGAAAGAAAAGGAAGAGACAAAGCCTAACAACTGATGCTTTAGCTAGCAACAGTTTACGAAATACAGTACAAAGTAACAAAAGCATATGCGTGATAATATCCATCGACGATTGAATTTTCGAAGGAAGAAAAATGATAATCATAGATTAGAAACGTTTTTAGACGAAATCAGCATAAAATTTCAGGATCGCAACAACACAAGGCTCTCGCGATTCTTTTTTATTTTCTTTAGAAAAAATAAACGACAAAAAATTAACAGTTTCCTGGAAGTTTCAGGCACAACAACAGCTGAAGATAATTACCTCTCGAGATTGAAAATGAAAAAAATGAACAAGATGTATTTTAAAAAAAATCCCCACGATCAACCTATTGATAAAGAAGAGGCATTTCCAGAACAATAACCGACGAAATCTGGAGCAGAGAATTTTCCTCACCTCGAGCTTCGTCTTTATGCTCTGGTTCTGTTCGGCAGCTGTAATCCGATCCAACTCTCGCTGAGGCACATGTTGATCGGCTTCATTGGTGAGTTCTTCAAACAGTCACAGTAATTCAAGTTAGATGTACGATAATTATTTTTCGAGAAGGAACCGCCTGGGAGGGGACGTAGGATCGGATGGGGGAGTGTAATCATATCTCTGGGTGAAAGAAAAGCGGTCTCTTTTCCACCCCCACAAATGATTCCGGCCTAGACAATTAAATATCCTGAAAATTCAAAAACCCACCGGTCATGCAGTTTTCATCCTCGTCGGTGTGATTATCCTCACGAGTAAGCATCGTGTGATGGATCTGCAATTATATATATATAGCACTAAACAAATCTGAGCGTACTTTTCTAATATAAGTAGCACATGAGTGGTGTGGTTAACCACGGAGCTGTGTTGCATGAGGGCCTCACGGCGAGCAGCTTCAACTTCATCCTGTAGGCGGTGGGTGACTTCTGTCTGACGCTGTACCTCGGTGCGCATTTCTTGCACCTAAAAATTTCTTCTCAACAAACCTGTTCAAGCAACGAAATCGCACTCACCTCGTTCTCACGTTGAGCAACCTCCTCGCGAAGCCTTCGCCTTTCTTCATCACTCATCATCTTTTCGGATTGCAGCTGAGCAGTAAGTTCACGAAGTTCAATTTCTTTGTTCTCAAGAGCCTCTTTAGCCTTAAACAGCAAAAAATGAGTTGTGAAAAGAGAACTGCAATTTGAAAAAATAGTAAGCATTTAGACGAGGACGTGCCAACTGTAACTGCCTGAGTTGCATCTCAAGATTGTGAATAGTGTTTTGAGCCTCGAGCAATTCTCTTTTGGCTCGCTCCATGTCCTCCGCCATGCGTCGCATACGATCTTCAGCTTCACGCTGGCGTGCCTCTGCTTGTTCA
This sequence comes from Ancylostoma caninum, assembly GCA_037903475.1. NCBI lineage: Eukaryota > Metazoa > Nematoda > Chromadorea > Rhabditida > Ancylostomatidae > Ancylostoma > Ancylostoma caninum. The sequence continues at coordinate 49,303 of JBAJFG010000619.1, read as the reverse complement.
CGCGCAGACATTTCCTAGAAGAACACACTTTGAGGCAGTCAATATTGAGAAGGACAGAGATGACAATTAAGTTTTTTTTCGCTAAAAATTTCTTGAAAATCTCTTAGAATTTTCTGAAATCTCATGCTTCCCCACAATTCAACTGCTCAGCCACACCGAATAAAGTGAATGCACGCATCCGGTTTCATACTTACTGCCAATCCAGTTCTAGTCTCAAAAAGGTAGCGAGCAGGAGTCCAAAAATATTGGGTTGGGCAATAAGTTCGTGCAGCTTTTTTTTTTTTCGTCTTGTTTATTCATTGGGATCTGAATTCGTTCGACCAGGTATTATTAACCGTTCTGTAGCGTTTGCTTTACTCTTTAGCAATATTATGACCGATTTCCTCAATTCTTACCACATTTCAATTTATATCGCGTGGATTGTGACCTTCAAAAGTGACCAGAACGAAGCCTCCGACACCTCTTATTGCTCGACCTCCATTGTGGATCGAATGCAGTTCAAGGGGCTAGGGATATCAACAATGTCTGCTCAAAAGACAGCAACGAAGCTGATATCCGCTTCAAAGAGGTCAATTTTGTCCTGGAGAATGTTTCGTTCTGAATATGCAGTTTGAGGAACAAAGACCTTATTCGCGTATTTTCTTTACATTCTCTGAATGTAAAAAAAAACCGGTACTTATGGCAGTTCTCAGCAACAACTAAGTTCAGCTGATCCACTTCGTGAAAAACAACCTTAGACTGAGTAAGAGGTAACCCTTCACACGCGCGACACCTCCAGAAAAATTTCCCCAAAACCATAATCGAAGTTGTGGAATTGAGCGCAATTCTACTTGTACCAACTCTACGGAACAGTGGCTGTCGCCGACAACTTATTTTATCCACTCTCCTAGGCATCTCGTAGAAGTTTACTGAAGAATTACAGTCGACAGCCACAAATTGAGTCGTCTGAAATAATGTGGGCTTTCACGAAGACGAGACTGAGCTGCCCTGCCCCTGCTACTGTCTAGCAGTATTAGTACAGAGCTTTTTTTTTCAAAGAAACTTTCAGATGGTTCTTCAAATCATCAATATTCTATCCAAATTTCGCAAAAGTAGACGGTATTTCTGCGAACGCTGTCACTGCTCAAACAAAATCTGTCGAACGACGGGGTTCAAGAGCCTCTCCTTCCCATTGGCGTTTCTGGGCATGAGACGTGAACAAGACTTACTCCTAGTGCAAGAATTCTTCACGGATCAGTTGGTTTCCTTTCCTGCAGAATGCTCAAAATTGGAGCATCCAATATTAGAGGTTCCTCTAACTGGTACTCTCCAGGTCCAGGAAAAACATAATATAAGACGACAGTTTCCTGTTTAAGTAGCCGGTAGAGACCACAAAAGACTAAGTATTCGTTCTTTCTCAGTTAATCTGATAGGATGCTAAACGTACTTGAATTCACGACGCTATTCCATATTTAGGTTGTGCTCAGAACCCCAAAAACTATTTGTTGACAAGCACTTGGCGAAAAAAAAACTCCCAATCGCATCTGAAACTCACTCACCCAGAGCTTGTTGACAACTTTTCCCCGCTTTTCCTCGACAAGTTGCCGGTCCAGGCTATTGTCGACAACTTTTTTCACCATTCCTTGCCAAAAAGTTGTCATCCGTACAAACTTGTCGACAACTTGCTCTTTTTTTGTAACCACTGCCCTGCTGTCCTCAAATGGTTGCATCGTATGTTACGCTGGTGAGGGAGCTTGACTCTCTATCTCTCATCGACAAGATTTTCGGCTGGAAGATTGATCCAAAATCTTGCTGACAAGTTGTTTTGTGGGAAATTTGCCGACAACCCATCTTGGCTCTTCCTAGTCGACAAGCCGTCGGAAGAAAAGTTGCCGGCAACTTTTCTTTGGATGTCATGATGACTTCAAATTTGTCAACAACGTTTTGCTAGTTGAAAAGTTGTTCACAAATTGGTTTGGGGCAAAGGTGTGCCGATAAACTGTTCTTAGGGTTCTGAATTGGAGAGATGTTTTCCCTTTCCGGTCAATGTAAGAAATGAAACTGGCTTGCAGTTGAAGTTTCTCAACTAGGTTAAAAAATACGTAAAGGAGAATTGGCTAAAAAATTACGCTTTTGATATTGCGTGGCAGAAAAACCTAAGCGAAAATGCTACCCTAAACATATTCGACATCCAAACACGTTCTAACCTTGTTAAGTCTCTCCTGCTCGGCTTGTTTCAAGGCCCTCTCCTCACGAGCCTGTTGTTTCATCTGCTGCACCTGTAAAAGAAGAGAAGAAACCTATGGCTGCAAAAAAAAATCAACAATAAAACAAACATCTCCGTCATCACAGAATACATTAAAGAGAAATGCACTTCTTAAAAGTGTGCGGTGATGGATTTGGAATGGTCCAAAACTTCGATATTTTAGCACGTTGTAAAAAAAACGCAAAACCCTTCTAGAATTAAATGAAGGAAGGCATACTCACCTCAATGGTATCAGGCTTACGGCGCCGCATGTACAGCTCATGATTACCCATACATAACGCAAGAATACGTTTGTTAATACGAAGTCGAGGTGCATAGAAAACAAAATCCTTGAAAAAAGTTTACTTTGATTTCTAATAGTACTTCGCAACGGAGAATTACAGGTAAAGACACCATCTTCCTCATTTCTTAAATCGTTGCACGTTCTAAGGCCCATGGCATACTTCACAGCGACACCGTCGTGGTGAAGAAAATGAGTGGAAATGATGAGAACAAAATGTTACGAGTTCTCATATCTTATCACACAGTTTGCATGGAATACAGTGCTGGCATAGGAGCCACTGTGAGAAAACTTGTGGTGGTGAACGGTTGCAGCGACCCCGTCGCTGTGTAGTATGCCGTAGGCCTAAAGCAACGCCAACGTCAAATATATTGCATTCTCTTATCTACTACGTGGCGGTCAATTACGTGCAAATTTCGACACTAAAATGCTAGAAACTGATAGCTACATACATGTTGAAGAAAAAGAAAAAAGTCACTAACATTTGCTTTTTTGTCGATGGGTTTAATCACAAACTTCTTGTCGTTGAAAGAGATGTTGCGGATTTCAGACCACGGGAATCCTACCTAAAAGTATGCCAAATACAAAAAGCGGCATTCAAAAAAAAATATTATGAATATGAATAGCCTAGTTATTCATAGACAACACGAAATTAACAATGTAGGGTGAACACTAAAACCTAACATTCTTCTCAAAAAGGTGCAACAGCAAAAAAAAAATTTAAGAGGAATGCAGTAAAGAGTAACAGAAGAGATTACCTTCGGGGATAACTTGTCCGACTTTTCATAAATATTGAGACCTAGAGCGTCCACACCCAGATATAGATCCGTTCCTTTCTTATTCCGAATTTCGAAGTACTGCAACCAAACCAGATTGAACCCTGTATGGATGAGAAGGCAGATGCTCGCTCCAGAGCAGTTTTAAGGATTGTAGCAAAAGCGAGCTGACAAGAATAAAATTAAACGTGACATCGGGAAAAAACGCCAACAGCCCGCCCTTTTTGGACTTTCGTATTAGTTTCGAGCTCCTCACAAAGAAGTCAACTCATACTTCCCTAGCTCCCCAACTCGCATTGTCCTATCAATTAGATTCGATGTATAGAATGACGAAAAAAACATAGAATCAATTTCGAAGATCTAACAAAGACGAGACATCGATAAGGATGTCATAAGGAGTGGGTCTAGTCGCATTTCTTTGATATGAATAAGCTTGGACTCTAATTTCCACAAAAAGTGAACACTTACATTGACACCGTACATTTCAAGATCCTGTGCTAATTTCAGATACTCAAGCATGGCCTGTTCTCGGCTGGTGCCCCTGTGATCTGCCCACCAAGTCATGATTCGTTTCTCCCAGTCGTCAGAACTCATCTTGAATTGGCCCGCTACTCTTTGTGGCAGAAGTCTTAAACAAGATTCGCTTATTACCAACCGTAAAAACCGCTTTATACCTGACACCACTAACCTGTCTGCTGTAAGACATCCGGGCTTGTGAGTTTCTGGTTGATAGTCGCCGTATTTAGCCTGCATGGCAAAAGATGCCAATAACACAGAGGTTTCCGGCGAGCAGTACACTTCGTCGGAAAGAATCGCATCTTTCACTTGGAGATAGAAGAGACGCTGAAAACAGCGCCTTTCGCTGAACATATTCCGGACAAATATTCTTGCATGATGAGTGCGTATGACGTATGAGACGGCACATTCGGCTTTGCTCGGGAATGTTACTACCCTTGACTTTTCACGCTGAGGCGGATAGTGAGAGTTACTGATGCAAATGTATTCATTCGAAGTGCTTATCATTTCGGCAGCCACTAGGTCAAATAATCTCGGCAACCCTCTCTTCACCTGCAAAGCAGCGAAAACAGTTGACAGAGCCAATCAATGTTGTGCTAAATGTTCATCATATTAATGCAAGTGTATTGCAGAACCCCGGTAGACGTGGTTCTTGTCGATCTCCGAGCGATGCTTGAAAAACCGATGAAATCAATAAATTGATAGACGGACACTATCGTGCAAAATGGTCGTCCTATTCGTGTTTGGCGCACTGAGAAACCCCAGCAGACATGTTGCTGCCCGTCTCCGAGGGAAAGTAGGAAACATCGATAAATCGATGGAACGCTATTTTAGCACAAAATGGTTATCATATCCGTGTTCAGCGTATTGAGGGCCCTAGTGGGTATGTCCTCGCCAGTCCCTTGGGCAAAAATAAGGAAAAAATCAATAAAATCGATAACCTATTCGATAATCCCAAGTGCCTATCAACTCTGCTGGCCCGTGATAGACCTGCGTGCGAACAAACTTTCACTTTTATATATGAACAGATACAGACTGATCAGTTGTACCACTCGACCTCCACAGTAGAACGGTTTTTTTTTTTTGACATGGAGAGTACAAGTCGCGTGATGCACCGTGCACAGGGACGAAAGGTCGTGATGCACCATGTGTATCACATTGTCCAGAATATGTTACAAAATGCAACAGAGCAAACATACAAGGATTTTCCAACCTGTTATTTGAGTAGAGACAAACGCTCATATCCTAGCCGCCATGCATTCTTTAAAATTCGGGGCTTGTGGAACAAACAGTATTTTCAAATCTACAGATTACTATTTGGTCCCATTCAACAAGTAGACAGCAGTGACTAATCCTGCGGTTCACAGTACATCAGATAGCTGGCCAGCAAGTTTGTCTTAGAGCTCTTTTTGTTGTTCAATACTTCTTTGTTCAAGTCCTTGCTATGAACGTTATGAAAGACCCTACGGAATGGCAAATTTGGAATGCGTTTCTTTTCCGTCAAACATAAACTCCCAAAACAATACTGCAGCGCACCAGCAAAAAAATTAGCCAGAGTTAGTATCATTGACACTACTGTATCCTCTAGAAGGGCTGCTCTATTATGAGATGTCCCTGGTCTGTGACCTGAAATAGCGACTCACCCATTTTCTGCTGCGCTGCAGTTCTTGGACTTCTTGGACGTCGGAACAAGAAGTCTGTGCTATGGTGAGGTTGATGATCACCACTTTTGATCTTAGTCATCAAGAAGAAGGTAACTGACTGATCGATTGGCAGTCTTTCGGTTCAGTTTTTGTTTACTCTCTCCCCACTGAATATATGCTGAGGCGATAAGTGAAGTCGGAGAAATGGAGCGCATGCGCTTGGGATCCAACTCATCCACCACTCTTTTTTGAAGCTTTTTTTTTTGAAAGAATCTAAATTAGTGTAAGGTCCTGAGGAAGTAAACGTATCGGCTAATGCGAAAACCTCATAATCCAACTGATTCAGCCCTAAGTAATTGAGTTGCCACTCTAAAGCAGAAAATGCTGAAATTTGTTCTTTCTCAGGGCCCGAACCGAACCAAACGTGACACATTAGGCCCTGCGCCAAATTTTACACTTTTTTGGGACAAATATAACATTATTGTTCATGGATGGAACCCGGTCTGCCAAATTTTATAGCTGAGAAGTAGTAGAACATTCCAACATATTCTATTGTCAAAGAGTAGTGGTATATTCTACCACAGTCTATTGTAATTTCAATTTAAGATCAGAAAATTCTAGATCGAAATATAATTGTTGGTGCAAGAGTTTCAGGGCAATTTAATAAACCACTTCCAGGGCAAAAATCTATTAAACAAAGCGCCGTAAGGGGGCTAGAGCGGTTAGAGATACGGGGCGGCACTCATAGACACCGCAATCCTGAGGCGCAGACTGTGTGGCGAAATGGCCGATTTCCATGGACGCAGACACATTCGCTTCGGGACCCGAAATTTCGTCACTGCTGGCTCTCCCGCATGCACGGGATGGTGATTTCATCACCTTCGCTGGCGGTCTCACCGCACAGGAGTGAGGGAGTGTTTACAAGCATTCAGGCTGCACAATGTACGCAGCAGGAAAACCAGCGTTCCACTGTTGCGACGTTTTGTGCACTCGCAGGAACAAATGGACGCGTGCTATGAGAGCTGCCGCGTCTCGAAAGGAGTGTTTATACTTTTTCGCGACGCGATGGCGTCGCGGCGACGGCCACAACACGCGCGACGCGATGGGTAGCGAAGCCGTCGCGTCGCCCCGTCGCGCCATGCTGAACGTCGCAAATCTACGTACCACGCAAAATCACATGCACTCCCCGACTTAGCGGGGATCATGGGTTTCCACGGACTGTTTTGGACCTCATGGTACCGTTTCTGGTCTAGAATGTTTAGAGGAAGTTCTCAGCGAATTTCAGTGGTGATCTCTGCGGGGACTGCAATTTTGAGCCGGGTTCCCCGCCAAGAATGTTTGTTTTCGAGATATCGAAGAAATCATTGCGGGTTTTTCTTATTATTTGTATGTTCAGAGATTTGTTTTTGCATTTGAGTTATCAGAATGCTTTTTCTCCTATGCATACATTGTTGTAGTCCCGTGCTTCGACACTTTGTGTATTTTTTTTTCACTGTTCATGTGTGTTCTAGTAGTAGTGCCAGGTTTTCCTTGTTGAAGGTGTACGTTGTTCCAGTGCCTCGATTTGATGTTTTTGGTCCTGTGCTGGTCGAATGTGTGATTTTCAGTTGGGAGTTTCGTTCACTAAGTCATATTCTAGCCCCGTGCTTTTGATCTTTTCCAATCTTTCACTGGTTAGACGTGTTATTTTGTGATTTCTGTGTGATGGGGGGGTCTTGCACAAAACCACACCGGAACGTGAAAAAATTATAAGAAGTATCGAAGTGCAGGACCTACATTCACCTATAAATCAATACCGCACTGATCGAACGCTGTTCTGAAGCACCTGTACAACGATGTCTACATGAAAGGGAAACGATTCCGATAACTCAAATTCAGAACAAAATCTCTAGATCAATTTATAGTAACATGTATACGCATATTGTGTTCTTCTACAGCTCGGCTGACCAGTTGTAAGTAGTAACCGCTCATAAACAGAAGACAACATCAGGAACATAAAAAACCTCACAAAACTGCTACCTAAAAAGCATACGACGCGTCCGGCTTCGTTCACATTCACATCTCCTACTGAATTCGTCTTATTCCGTAGGTTTTGGGCCAAAACCACTCGAGAAACTATGGAACAGTGGTCAACTCTAATCCGCAACATCAGCGAAACCATCGCGTCGCGTCTGCTAGCAGGCGCGATGCGAATTCGTCCCATCGCGTCGTTTTTCAAGAAAAAAGTATAAACAGGGCGCGACATCGCCTCGCGACGTCGCGTCGCGATGGGAATCGCCAACTACCACATCGCGACCATTGTTTGTGCATGCATCCACGCGGGACCCATCGCATTTGAACAGTTTGCTGGGACGCGACGGTCGCGTCGCGCCGAAGTATAAACACTCCTGAAAACTTCGGGGAGGCTGGACCCCCGGTCGCCTCAGCCCCTGTTGAATTTTCGCGGCGATTGTGTAGTCACAACATTCGTTCGTTTCGAAAAAGCTTCTGCACTAAGAAAGAGTAAAAGCCTCTAAATAGGAAGGCATGACATTGTATATCCAATCAACTATATATGGATGCGGGTCCACCGATGGAGAAAGGGCCCGCCGTGGCCCAATGGTGCGGGGAACGCCAGGATACGGGTCCACCGATGATGGAGAAAGGGCCCACTGTGGCCCAGTGGTGTGGGGGACGCCAGGATACGGGTCCACCGATGGAGAAAGGGCCCACTGTGGCCCAGTGGTGTGGGGGATGCCAGGATACGGGTCCATCGATGAAGAAAGGGCCCGCCGTGACCCAGTTGTGTGAAGGACGTCAGGATACGGGTCCAGCGATGGAGAAAAAGCCCGCCGTGGCCAAATGGTGCGGCGGACGATGAGATACGGGTCCACCAATGGAGAAAGGGCCCTCCGTGGCCAAATGGTGTGGGGGATGACAGGATACGGGTCCACCGATGGAGGAAAGGCTCGCCGTGGCCCAGTGGTGTGGGGGACACCGAGATACAGGTCCACCAATGGAGAAAGGGCCCACTGTGGCCCAATGGTGTGGGGGGATGCCAGGATACGGGTCCACCGATGGAGGAAGGACCCGTCGTAGCAGAGTGGTGTGGAGAACGTCAGGATACGGGTTCACTTTAGTCCGATAGTGTTAAGAATGCCAGGATGCGAACCCGCGCTTGGAGAACGGATCCGGCTTGCCCTAACTGTGAGGAGGGCGCCAGAACACGGGCGCTCTGATGGAGGAAGGGCCCGCCGTGGCCCAGTAGGATTATGGATAACACAAGAATACGGGTCCGCCAATATAGGATTGGTCCGCTGTGACTCAGTAAAGTGGAGAATAGCAGGATATGGTTCAGGCCTAACAGTGAAAATGGCGCCAGAATACGGGTCCACCGATGGAGAAAAGCTCGCTGCGGCCCAGTAGTCTGGAAAACACTCGGATACGATTTCGCCTTGTCCAATAGTGTGGGGAACGGCAGGATACAGTTCCGCCGATGGAGAACGCGTCTGCGTTAGCCCGGTAGTGAGGAATACGCACGAATACGCCATACGACGGAGAACGAACTTCTCATGCTCATACTCAACTCATAAGAAGGACTTCATGTTTGGGCCCATTGGAAGATTGGTTCTGCTTCTTTATGAATTTTCTAGAGATTTGGCAAGTGTGAAGCGTTTGCACTTGTCCCAAGTGGCTGCCCCACCCCACTTTCTAGCGTCCCGAAGGGGCGCTAGTTTAACAAATCACGAGACAAAGTAGCCGCATATTGTCTCGTGATTTATTAATTTTTTGCCCTGGACTTTGGTTGCCCCAAAAGTAACGTGTCGCACGGGTCCAAGATAGAGCTGCGCCTTGGCTCGATGCTGAAATAGCGCGAAACGAAAATCCACGAAAACGCGGTGCTGTTTTCAGCGCGCTTAATTGCGCGCCCCTGATAGCGGGTTCCAAAAAGCGGATATCAGGCGCACATGTGTAAGAGACCGAGCCTGTGTACAGTGTCTTCGATCCGTTGTGTCCTGCCACCGCACCGCCCGCCATGACGTGTGGCGTCCTCCTGGCGATCGATACTCAGCTGGTTGGGTGCGGGAACACTGCCAGCAGGACACCACGCGTCATAGCATAGGGTGCGACGGCAGGACACGGCTGATCGAAGATACTGTAAGTTGGCCTGACCGGTCATCTAAAAGGTGGCGGCGGGTTGTTTGAGCTCAACCAGAAAAGGGGCGTGGCTAATGATGCCCTATGGATATACAAGCCTTAGATGTCTCTGCTGACAGCTACACCGACTCGCATAGGCGGAGGATAAAGAGGCTTCCATGCCTTGGGGATATATATCCTGGAGGAATACGCTCCCTTGAACCAACAGCCACGCCCACAGCTGCCTCGTCCTGCCCTCTTTTCTCTCACCACCTATGTCGATGCTCTCTTCAGCGTAGAACTGTAATTGTGATGGAGAAAAGAATTTGGAAAGAGGAAATCATTGGAGTGGATGATAATAGCGAAATGAAATGATATTTAGGTGATAAAAAGATAGTAAAATACGATGACAAAACGATAGCATGCATAACCTACATAAATACGCATATAAACTACACCAAGTTGATTGGGATTTTATATATATATATATATATATTGCATAAATATACATAATATACCATATATATATATATATATATATATATATATATATCAGTGGCGGACGCAGAAAGTGGGCGGGAGGGGGGGCGTGGGAAGAAAAGTGGGGTCTCCGCCGTTTTGGGGACCCAGACGGAAAATAAAATTAATAATAATATTAATTATAATAATAAACAATAAATAAAAAATATATTAAAAATAATAATAAAAATAAACAATTAAAAATAAACTAACACAAGATTTTTATTTGTATTGTAAAGTAATTTCGAAAATTTGGCGACCCATTCTCGGGGGGGGGCGCGCGCCCCCCCCCCCCCCGTCCGCCACTGATATATATATATATATATATATATATCAGTGGCGGACGCAGAAAGTGGGCGGGAGGGGGGGCGTGGGAAGAAAAGTGGGGTCTCCGCCGTTTTGGGGACCCAGACGGAAAATAAAATTAATAATAATATTAATTATAATAATGAACAATAAATAAAAAATATATTAAAAATAATAATAAAAATAAACAATTAAAAATAAACTAACACAAGATTTTTATTTGTATTGTAAAGTAATTTCGAAAATTTGGCGACCCATTCTCGGGGGGGGGCGCCCCCCCCCCCCTGCGTCCGCCACTGATATATATACATACATACATACATACATATATATATATATATATATATATATATATATATATATATATATATATATATATACTAGCGCCCCTTCGGGACGCTAGAAAGTGGGGTGGGACAGCCACTTGGGGTGTTTGCATAAGCTTCACACGTGGGAAATGCTTAGAAAATTAGCAAATAAGCAAAACTAATCATTAACTGAGCTCAAATGCAAAAGCCTTCTTACGAGTTGCGTATATTCTACGGGCCTGGCCGCCTCGTCAGGCTTCGAGTCTTCTCGCGATCCTAGCCTTGCTTGCAATTTTTTAATCGCGCACCTACATGTAAAGCTAATTTCTGATGCAATGACACTAAGTAATTTTTTGTCACTTTTCTTACATGCCTATGGACCTGTTATGAGCTACCACTTTCAACTCTGCGCTGGAGTATCTTCCACATGGCTTTAGTACTTGTGAACAACATAGTGTAACCAATGCCGTGCGAATAATCCATTGAAATGATTCACGCTTCACGTTGCTGAGGTAGTCCAACTGAGCTTCTGCTTCAATATACAGGGAGGAAGAAGAGGTGGTCGACTGAGACACAAATGAGTGCGTAGCGTGTCCCTACTCCACCGTTAGACGTGCATCTTGTTGTTTTCCGCACTATTGGGCCACAGCGAAACCATTCTCCATCCGTGGACCCGTACGCTGACGTTTTCCCCACTAATGGGAATCATGCGTACTCATTCTCCATCCGTGCACCCGTATCCAGGCGCTTTCCCCACTTTTGGGCCAGGGAAGACCCATTTTCCATTCATGGATCTGGATCCTGGCGTTCCTCTCATTATTGGGGCAGGGCACACCCAATCCATCGGTGGGACTCGTGTCCCAGCGCTTTCCCCAATATTGGCCCACTGCGGACCCATCGATGGATCCGTACCCTCCGTTTTCTCCACTATTGCGCCACCCTTACTCGATTGGTGGACAACCATTCTGATGTTTTTCTGAACTACGGGGCCCCGGCACATCAGTCCTTTATCAGCACACCCGCACTCTTTGTAAATCTTGAAAAAAAAATGGTAGAAAGTTAGGAAATATTTAGAAAGCTTGATCAACTGCAAAACTGGTTCCAGAAAATGACATAACAGCTTATAATGACGTGTTCTTCGTTCATTCATCCTGTGTATTTGACTGTACTGCCCTTCTTAAAAACAGACGGATCCTCGAGCTGCATAATCTCCATAGGACCTCAATAATGTGAGGTGCTCAACGAGCACATCCTACATAACGAATCCTATCGCTAAGGCCTCCACTCATCTTCTCGAAGTGATTCATGTCCAGCGTTCCAAGATTGAGTGCAGTTACTGACGAAGCTCCATCAGAGAGGCTCCTCTGTTCCGTACAATGCTGCTATGCATCGTCAAATCGTTGTAAACACTGTCTCGCCCGGAGGGTTCGAGATCGCTAGCCGCTGGTCCCACCGCGAAATCCCGAATGCGCCCGACTTCCACCACGTCTATGCACCTCTGACGAAACATCGGCCGAATGCCCCGTCAGCTGCGCATCCTCGCGAGCCACAATCTATATATGAGCTCACGGCTAAAGCGTGCGATCACGTGCTGTTCCCCCTACGCCTGCGCTCTCGAAAATTTTGTTGCACTACCATGATTTATATAAGAGGATATCAGTGGCGGACGCAGGGGGGGGGGGGTAACTCAGTTACTTTGCACTGAAAACTTGTCCGCACTACATAAACATAAGAAGACTACTCAACAGTTTTTGTTGCGGCCCATCTTAAAAAAGGCCGCAACGCTATAGAGAATAGCAGTCTGGTAGCTATCCAGTAAATAAGCATGCATTTACATCTATGAGTCGCATGAACGACTTTAACCTCCTCCCCCTTCAAATTTACGTTTTTCACGTTTTGCGAATTGTTTTACATTACAAAAGATCTCAATCGAATTCGACAGCGACATTCTTGCTGTCTAAAGTCCTGTCATAATATCCTTAACAATGTGAAAACGTGTGAGTCAAACAATCCAAACAAACGTTTGATAACGTCTACACACCGCCTCCTCCTTCTTAACAAAATGAATTCCGTATCTATTACTCATCAGAACCAACACCGCCAAGTTATTCCCGCAAACGAATGATAATCAATGTTGCCAATGCTCTCGAAAAAGAACCTCTTCCAATAGATCCATGACTATTCTGTCCCCCCCCCCTCCATCTCTCTCTCTTATCAGCTTCTACAACCAAGGTGTCAGAAATAATATGGTGTAATCGATAGGAGCTCAGTACGATAGACGGAGAGCGACCAGTAACCGATATTCGGCCCGCAGAGAGACACAATTCACTATCACCAATTTGATAACATGACAACCCTTCCCAAGCAACACTGAAGTGAAGTACCACACCACACGGCACTGATGACGGTGCTGTACTGAGCGGTAAAAAGATCAGTCCTAAATCGTATACTTCGCAGTTGCATACGCACTTGGAAACAGGAGAGGTGTGACCAGTACAGCGGCCTATGCCGCATAAGCGGATCGCGTTCGAAATGTATAGGACGACAATGCATGGATAATTCAACAAGCGCGCTAGGCTCGGAAAAATTGCAGTTTGAAGTCATTCCCGTGAATCACCAAAAAGAAAATAAATCACAAAAAAAACCCCTAAAGTCACCAAAATTGCTTATGATGAAAAAATTAATAAACCTACCATGGTTACATCCTGAATGATTTCTTCTCCAACATCTTCTGGATAGAACTTGGCACGGAATTTAAACATCAGAGTTGAGTCTTTCTTCACATCTTGTGACAGAACTTTTTTGTTCAGCTTCAACCATGTCGGAAATCCTAAAAAAAGATATTAACAAATATGATGCCCTTGTTGAGAGTACACCAATTCTTGTATAGAACAGGAGAGAGAACAAAGTTTTTTTTTCCAAGTTGATGAATCCTAACACATATGCCTGGCTTCCGCAACTTCTGTGTATCAATATTATTGCTTATCACATGTAAGTTTGCCTTCAACTAGAAATCCTAGCGCTCCCCCAGTATGTATCCGTCTGTTCATTTCAAAACTATACAAACAAGCTCAAGAAGCACAAGACCAGTTTTAATCAGTTAGGACTTCACCATGCCTAATTCTGACAACATACGCTTTATCATGCTATAGAAGTCTCGATACTACTATCAACATACGATGTTTCGATAGTTCCCCATTTTAAACTAATCAAAAAGGAATGTTATTGTGATGCTAAAAACTCCGACATGATTTGTGGAACTGACTAAAAATTTTTCTCAAAAGCGATGACAAATTAAGGAAACATCTAGTCAGACGCCATCAATTCATCGCATTCAAAAGCAAAACAAATGTAGAGTGTGAGGCATTGAAATGGATATTACGAAATATGACAAGTACTAAGAATTTCAAAACTATACAAACAAGCTCAAGAAGCACAAAACCAGTTTTACTCAGTTAGGACTTCACCATGCCTAATTCTGACAACATACGCTTTATCATGCTTTAGAAGTCTCGATACTACCATCAACATACGATGTTTCGATAGTTCCCCAGTTTAAACTAATCAAAAAGGAATGTTACTGTGATGCTAAAAACTCCGACATGATTTGTGGAACTGACTAAAAATTTTTCTCAAGAGCGATGACAAATTAAGGAAACATCTAGTCAGACGCCATCAATTCATCGCATTCAAAAGCAAAACAAATGTAGAGTGTGAGGTTTTGAAATGGATATTACGAAATATGACAAGTACTAAGAATTCTTTCTAATTGAAACATTCGGGGAGCGGCACCTAGTTACCCGAGATGTTAGGTGCAGCCGGAGCGAGGCCTACTGCATAGACTGATCATAGCAAATATCCTTCGGCTCAGAACTATCCTTGGGCTCTCGGAGCATAAGTTTTTTCCATTAGATGAGTATTGGTGAAATCAAGGATTCAGGAAGGAAAATGAAGTCTAAAAAGATTTAGCATTGATAATAGTCAAGAGTAAAGGAGAGATTCTTCAAAACATCGAGACTTTAGGCTGCTTTTAGTTGCTTCAGTTAGGTTTTTTTTTCAATTAAAATCGTTTAATAATTCCATTTCATTAAATAGTTGCACATATTCATCAATTACTGGGACTTCCGCAAATGAACACAGAATCCTAGGAAGTCGGAGGATTTTGTAATTTGTGAAAAGATGAACTGGTGAAAAAGAGTGGCCAAGAACAATTTTATGACTCTATTATACCATCACTACCGAAATTAGAGCACTGCATTGATATCACTACCGAAATTAGAGCACTGCATTGACGTCTTAGTGTCGATAGCAACTGCAGAGGGGGGTCGCTTCCCCTGGTGCCAGATGCCATGGGTAGCTAAGGGGACCCATACCCCAAGCATCCTCCTTGCTCGACGCATTAACATACGACAGAACTTAAAAAGTTGATTGTATGGTGATTGTACCTTTCGTGTCTGTGTACTGTAGTCCGAAGTACCATATCTCTCGTAACCCGATGGTTTTGACAACCTAAAGTAAAAGTAAGAACAAACACTTGCATTCTAATGGCGGAAATGCATGCGTCTACTGAATACCTGATCAAATAGCTGTTTACCAGTTGTGTTCGACTGGATGGCAAACTCCAACTCAGCGTCCATTGTGGTGACGCGCACATTGATCTAAAAGTAATACATTAGTGATGTTCCATTACTCTATTGTTGAAGGAAATAAAGAATCCAGTTTGTAATCATTCCCCTGACACTATCTACTCACTGTCCGTTACGCTAAGTGATAACAGAAGAATAAGACGAAAATAAATGTTAAGAAAAAGTTTTCACTGGGCACATACGTCGGGAGAGGGCGCCATGGTCGCGAATGACCGAGCAGCAACTACTCACCAAAGCGGGCCCGCCCCTTTATATGGCACGAAAGCAGAGGGCTGCATCAGCTGCACGCATTCCTCAGAAAAAAGGAGGCGACAGAAAGTGTGAGAACAACATTCATAAAGAGATGCACTAACAAGTTAGTGGGCATATAAAAGTGAGTGGAAATTTCTTTTCACTATGCTGTTGTGGATGGAACTGAGGAAACACCACTTTTCAATCACTCATTTAAAGCCACCTACGCCACTGGTCGTTAGGCCAAGTGATATTAGAAGAACAATGGAAGAAAACAGGATATTTTCGAAAATGTTCACAAAGCACATACGTCGAAGAACATGGTCGCGAACAATCGAGCAGCGACAACAGACCGAAGCGGGCACGCCCCTTTATGTGGCGCAAAGGCAGGATAATTCGCTTGACAATAATCAACCAGTGAATAAAATTACTTTAAAAAATGTAGCCCTCACGAGGCGGGCGGTAATGAGGCTCCCATTACCAAATAAAATGAGAGCAGTTCCATGAGCTGCTCTGTAACAGTAAGCAAAGGGCTTCTTTTTGTGGATATCGTTTGAAACAGATTAGTGAAAAAACCAAATCTGCGTGAGATACAATACTCTACGTTGGAATATTCGCGTGGCGTTACCGGCGCATGCTAGCGCAGGTTGTCAGCAAGGCTCGAGAGCAGGGATGAGCGGAAGTTAGATTTAAAATTTCGGAACTCGGAAGTCGGAAGCCCCAAAAAACACCGGAATATCGGAAGTGCCGGAAGTCGGAAGTCGGAAGTACAGAGTAGCCAATACATGTATCTACACGGAGACTTGAATGGGGGAGGAGGTTAACCAGATCTACACGGAGACTTGAATGGGGGAGGAAATTGACCAGTGTATTGTTAGATAGATGAGTGTTCATTTGAAAAGCTTCATCCAACTGTGCCCATGAATGACGTTACTCAGGAATTCAAAAACAAGAAAAATGAGTCACCGATGAATAAAGAAAAATAAGTACTAGTAAACCATGGTGGTCAGACAAGGAAAACTCAACAGTTGAGATGAAAGCTTTTTGGAGTGGTGTAACCATCATACTGCTCCCAGAGTCACGGCTTATAGTGAAGTATGTAGAGCCTTATTAGCGCCATTTTCGTTCCACTCCTCCACTCTACGGTAGTTTCTCTTGTCAATTATCCAGTAGAATTTTCACATCTTCTGCGCAGTATCCTGTGCGACACTATGGTTTGGAAGAACTAATTGTTGTTTCTGGATCATTTCTACAGTATTTAGTCTGTTGATAGTACGCGTAGCGTACTGTCAACTGACTAAATAGTATAGAACACTGAGCGAGGGTGGATAGTTTCGAGGTTTTAATTGCCCTTTTCACCATGTACCCAATGTTTAGCAGCATTCTCTTATCCAAACAACTCACTCTCCGACACTGTGATTTCCTTCACATGCTGATATATAGCACTGAACTCAGTAAACATATTTGGTACAACATTAACAGTAAAACCGCAGGCAGCGCAACGCAACTTTTAGAATTTCATTCTTTGAGAGAAAAAAAGGTGAAAGTTCCGGCTAGAGGTTATTGTCTTTCTATGTTCGTGTGGTACGATGGAGTACGACAATGCATGCAAGAAAACAGAAGACAGACAGAAAGCTCCAGTTTTGGTATATGTATTACTGCTGGGTAGGGTAGATGGTGTCGCATACCTGCTAAGAAACTCCATGAAACTCATATGACAAACTTGGTACATATGAAAAACTTGGACAGCTTGGTCACCCTTCAAAACTTCCGAAAACTTCCGGCTTTTTTCGCGATTTTTCGGAAGTCGGAACTCGGAAGTCGGAAGCCCAAAAAACGCCGGAATATCGGAAGTTTCGGAAGTCAGAAGTCGGAATTCCGCTCATCCCTGCTCGAGAGCCTTTTCCCCTCCTCCATTAAAGCGCCAGCTTAGTTTCTGTTACCGCATTCTTTTGAAGATAATCATTCACAAAATTTCCAAACAAGAAAGAGCAATAAACACAAAACCCCTCGGCAACTTGGACAAGTCGTGATCACACCCGGTCGCGGTCGACGTTTCATGACCTGGTTCCAAACCTACGGCACACTTCACAGCGAAGCATTTGTCGGGACCGTTCAGAACCAACAGTCTTCGCACAACTGCTCCGATATTAGCTAGCTATTCGACGCAAATTGTGTAATAAGATTTGAGAACTTAAAATGTTTTGTTCTCATCATTTTCATTCATTTTCTTCATAGCAACGGTGTTACTGTGAAATGTTCCATAGGCGTATGACTGAGTGAGAGTGCGTTATCGTTATCAGAGGAATGCTGGCATAAGAACTACGTCCTCTCGTGAGACATAACGATTAGCGCCAGAAGTGCAAAATAACAGAAGGATCTGGAAATCATTCAAATGTCCCATGAAACATTTCTCCATGAAGTCACTTTCCTAACAATGTTTTGATAAAACAATCACTACTGAGAACGGTGAAAGAAAAACTTATTTCGGCTGTTGACCGAAGACTTTCATCAAACACAAGGTCGTTCGCATGTGAGTCACTGGTGATTCATAGCTCTTAATACCTCTCTGAATAGCTTCATGCAAGACAGTGAACAACAGAAAAGTATTCCCACGAATATCAGAGTTCTACTTTAACTAAAAGGAAGAGCAAACCATACACACAAGGAAGAGCAACCCACTAGAAACGCCACTAAATAAATATATCCCGAGCACTCAAAACCGTAACCAAATAGGAAAAACACGAATTAAAAACTTACTGCTTTTTTAGACATGACGGTCTATGCTCGCTGGCACGTAAAGTGCGAATGAGTGAATAAATAGGCAGTTCTGGCAAAAAATAGTAATCTGCAACGAAGCAATAAGAAGTTTCACTGTTTCAATGAAAGAAAAATCAAGGAAAGAAAAAAATGTGAAAAAAAATTAATGACTACAGAAGACTAAGGAATGAGAACCAAACGACATGAATGAAGGGATAGAACGCCATCAGTACAAAAAGCAATGAAATACTAAGAAAAAGGCGACAAACTCATGTCGATGCTGTCTGCGCGTGGTGTAAGTGTTTGATGTGCGGAACAGGAGTGTCACTTTAATGTTTCTCACACGGTTAACCGTGAAGATGATAAAAACCGACCTCCATACGACCCCCCTCCACCCCCTATTTAGCCGCCAAAAGCACGACCTCCCCTCCTCCCTCCCTTTCGCGCATGAATTCTCAAATGAGATGAGAAATACGAAAATGCAGACAACAGAGGAACACCATTTAGCAGCTAAACAGTATGGAAAAGGAATTTCGACAAAAAAAAACATAGGTTAAGAACTCTCAAGAGCAGGTAAGTAGTTATACAGACATGCATTGTGCGATCGATTTCAAGCTGGATCGCGGTGGCACCCAGATTTGAACGATGAATCGCCAGGAACGTAACGAAAGGGTAAAAATACACAGCAGCACTTCAACGAGTGTTTTTACTTCAAATCCAAACGTTATAGCAGCAGCAGAAGTAGCCACCGCATCACGAAAAATATGGATGTGCGTCCACACAGTCAAGGGTTCGATCCTCTCTGAAGCCACAATTTTTGCAAAAGCTTAGCGTGTGCGCGGTTGGCGAAATCGCTTTGAAAAATGTGAGTTCGGACTTATTCAAGCGATCTGCTCGAAATCAGTCGCGAAAAACATCGATATATGTCATCCATATAGTCAAAGGTTCGATCCTCTCCGAGGCTAAAATTTTTGCACGATGTGAAATAACGTGCGCTTGGTGTGGACTCGAGATAATCGAACGTAGTGCGCGAAATGACCTTTACCGGGATGCAGGACTGAGTAGGACTAGCAGTACGAACGTGCAAAGATGTCCACCCAGAATATTGGCTCGCTCAGAGGCATGGTTGTAGATGGACATGAACAGTAGGAGATCTAACCCGTTGAGATGCCAATTTTTTTCAGTTCTCAATATTCGAAGGTTTGCGCATTCAGACTATAATTTCCTTTTCCGCAAATGCCTCCACTGTGATTCAAATCTGCCGATAAAAACATGTAAAAAGACCATTTTTATAGACGAAACCTAATCTCTGTAATTCCTGTGTTGAATCTTTTCTCTTGAATGTGGAGAACTGAAGCTCGGTGGTAAAACATAGTTGGGCTCCACAGAACGGCTTCTTGCCGGCTCGCAGGACCGGGTAGGACGGCAACACGAACGTGCAAAAATTTTCATCTAAAATTTTTTCTTGCTCAGAAACGTGGTTGTAATTGGTCGCGGATAACAGGAGATCTAGCCCATTGAAATCCGGATATTTTCTCACTGTCATTTAGTCGAAGCTTAGCGCTTTCAGGATATAAGGTTCCTTAGTCCGCAGCTATTCTCCTTCACGGTTCGATCTAGTCGATAAAAAACTCGTAAAAAAAGTCATTTTTATCAATTAAACATTACTTCCGCAATTCTTGTGATGAATGCGTCCTTCGATGGAACGAGGTTTGCCCCAGGGGTCGTTTGAGGTTTCTACCTTCCAGGAGGGTGCGTGAGAAGAGGCATGCAATGAACAAGTTTTTGTGCTATTTAGACAGGGTCAGTGGAATGTTACCGGAGCCGACAAACTGTGTGCAGGTGCCCGCCGATTTCATTCATGAGCCAAATTTGAAGAAAGAACCTGTACAGGAAGCTCCAAATGTTCGCAGTCAAGAGGGACGTGGCCACGACGCGGCTTTAGACAGAGACACAGGCGCTCGGCATGCTGCCACTGGTTGGCTGCAGAGTCAGAGAAGCCAGAGGCAGCATAGAGAGCGCCTGTGTCTGATCAAGGAGCCGCGCCGTGGCCACGCCCTCTTGACTGCGGACATTTGGAGCTTCCTGTAGTTGAGAAGCATACGCATGCGGCGCGGTCACGTCTTGTCGTACTTCTTAATCCCCCTCCCCCTTCCATGATTTCTTCAATTTTACATTGTGTATGGACGCGTGAACTCTTCGGCGCAGAAATCATAAATAGCGCTTTAGTTTGCTTTCAGTTGTTCGTTTCCATTATTTTTCGAGTACTCTTGATTGCCTTATTTTATAATTAATATTCTTATTATTTTAATTTTCAGTGCCGATCTTGCCACGCCCCTTCCCCCTCCCGCGCCCATTTTCTGCATCCGCTACTGCTAACGTCTACAGTGAACCGCAATGGCGGTGGCCCATCTGCGGCCTCGAGAAGGACGCAGCGCGACCGCGCCGCGCGCGCCAGGATCGGTGTCGTCTGCCGCCGGAGTTCTATTTCTAGGCTCTTTTCTTCCCGATTTGCTCGAAAATTCTTGAAATCGGGTAGAAAAGCTGGTAGAATTAGCATAACAGCACCCGAAACATCGGTTACGGCGCGCGCGGCGCGGTTGCGCGACGTCCTTCTTGAGGCCGCGAATGGGCCAACGCCATTGACGTCCACTGTATGTACGTACTAGAAATCTTTCAACGAAGCAAAAATTGGAAGAAAACTAAATATAGCATACAGTGCGGAGCATATGGAAAATTTGAATAAGTAGAAATTTAGCCAAATATGCTGGTTTTTTGAAGTGTTCGGGAAATCACAGTGATTTTACCACAAAGATCTTTATCGTTAACATTACATCTCGCAGAAATGCGCCTATATTGTTGAAAAATTTGGCGGCCTACGAATATGAACAAAAATAGGTGCAGATTAAGGGAAGAAATAGGACGAAACTAGTTCGACTAAGATTTTAGATGCAACATTTCTTCAATAATAAAATGGAACTCAATTATGTAACACTGCAGCTGCCAGCGCAAGCAGTATTTGAAATATCCCAATTTTCAGCCCTCGAACATCCGATCGCGGTATAGGGAACTCCGAACGGCCGCCTGCAAGGGGCGGGACCGCGGCGCGGCTCTGTTGGGCAAAGACACGGAGGTTCTGCATGTGGCTCTGGTTGTCTGCTTCTGTCAGCAGCAGACCTTGCACACAGCCGTTTGGACTTCCTTGTACATTGCGCAACCATCGAATTTTCGAATATTATAGAGCTCACGCATTCGAATTCTTTGGGACCCTCGAATAGTCGACCGATTGAACGAATGTTCGAATTTTCTACGATCCTGTCAAAACTGAAGCAGCTATCTGTAGTCTACTCAGAACCCCAAAACATGTTTCTGATCGCATCCGAAACTTGCTTTTCCAAAAGCTTGTCGACAACTTGTTTTCACTGCTTCGTTGTTGAAAACAAGTTGTCGACAAGCTTTTCGGGCGAACAACTTGTCGGCAAGGAAGTGTGAAAACAACTTGTCGACAAGCTTTTGGAAAAGCAAGTTTCGGATGCGATCAGAAACTTGTTTTTGGGGCTCTGAATGGTATCCTACAGACTTTTTAAACACAGAATTTCTTCGAGAAACAGCGCGTAAATCAAGGCTTAATTATAGGAACAACTACGATTAGCGCATAAAAGTTTGCACTGGTTTTCCAGATCAGATTTCGACATAACCAGTGCTGAAAAAACTCGGTCACAAGCCACCGCAGTGAATTAGAATCGTGGAGATCTATATCTCTTTACGAAGCTATTATCGACAAATTAATATGGACCAGGATGAATTCGTTCCACAAAGGGGTTATCGTTACTTTATGAGTGCGAGCAAATGCACAAGACCATTTATAGTGTATCGGAATCTGATCCGATCGAATAACAAAAGATGCGTATTGATCCTCGTCATCCGATGATCGATACGTATCTTTCGCTATCCGACCGGACCCTATTCCGATGATGGATAAGTACAACTTTACCGAGAATTGCAACAAAAACACAACCAATGCAGTGACCGGCTTTGTAAGAAACAATTAAACTGTGAAAAGAGGGATTAGAAACAAATACAGAAACATTGAACGTTACTGCTACACTTTAGCGAGCTGTGTTGATAGTGACGAAGATCTTTCCGGTAAAATCAATTTGACTTCCCGAAGACTTCCAGAAACGAGCAGATTCAACTAAATTTCTATTTACTCACATTATTTTTTAAATTTGCTCAGCACTCTGTGCTATATTTATTTTCTTCCAAATATATTGCACATTTGAAGCTTTTCTAGTACATACATACTCGTTAGCAATGACGGACGCAGAAAGTGGGGTCCGCTCTGTATTGGGGGCCCAGATGGAAAACAGAAATAATGGCACTATTCCACTTGTTCTGCCCCAAAATCTCAAAGTCAAAAATTCCTCTGAAACCTCGTCTAAGGGAGTTATTTGACATGCTGATTACGAATATCACACACATTTTGTACGTAGCCCCATTTGGGTAGGGTTACGGTAGGGTCAGGGTAAGTGGGGCACCTCACGGAATCACCTGAATTTTTGTCTACGGAGGTTATTTGACATGCTGATTACGAATACCACATTGATTTTGCAAATTGGAAGCAGTTTGAAGTTCTCCCATTGACTGCACTTCCCCGTACCCCTACCGTAATCCTACCCCAGTGGGGTTACGGCACGAAACGAGTGTGATATTCATGATCAGCATACCAAATAACCCTCCTAGAAAAAATCCAGATGATTCGTTGAGATACCGTACCTACCCTAGCCCCACCGTAACCTTACCCAAATGAGGTTACGGTACAAAATGAGTGTGATATTCGTGATCAGCATGTCAAATAACCCACTTAGACGAAGTTTCAGAAAAATTTTTGATTTTGAGATTTTGGGGCAGAACAAGTGGAATAGTGCCGAAATAATTAGGGTAAAATGGAGTTGGGGGGGGGGGGGGGGGGGGCACTTGCTATAAGTCGATAGTATGACCTGTCCACACGTTCTGACTTGTTTGCATTTCAGGTAACTACTGTACATTAAGAGAGCTAACAAGTCAGAGCGTTCTGGACGTGTCAGCCAACAACTCTGAACGTGCAGGACAGGTCATATTATCGACTTATACCAAGTGCCCCCCACCCCAACTCCATTTTGCCCAATAATTAAAGCATTCATTGTAAATTAAGTAACCAATGATATTCGAGAAGTAATGAAAACCAACAAATGAAAACAAATTAAGGCGTTACTCATTCTTGCCGCAGTACCCGCGAATAAGGTACTGCAAAAATAATGCAGAAAAAGCAAAAGGACAGATTGTTGATGATAAATAATCAGTTAATGAGATTTCTTGAAGAATTATTGGTAGGAAAAAACAACCGCTGGGAGGACGCTTTCAAATTCTAGTGGGCCTCCGACGAAATGAGTCAGTGAGAAGCGACTGACGCATCCTCGGTGCTGACTCGACTCGCTCACTTCGCCACCCGACCTAGTCGAGACATTGAAATCTGCCAAAGCGACGGTTCAAAATCAACAACATGACGACAAGACTGGTGTTATCAGCTAGGTTTGCTGTTTCGGAAAGTACAGAGCGATCTAATATCAATTATAGCCCTGATAAATGTTTTATGCAAATAAAGATGAGCAGATGGGAGATAACCAAGTTGGGAGGCTGGCACCACAATTCACGCAATTGGCGTCGTGCATTCTGTCGCCGGAGATGCACTACACGACAAGAGTTTCTGCGAGAGGACGAGGTGGAGGGTTGTTCACTCGAAGGAGGACGAACCGGCAGTCGCGCCGACCGATTCTTCGCCGTTCTTCTGTCCTCTCTTGATTTGAACGGGTTTCTTGGTCGTCAGTGCATGCAAAATGTGCCTCTCTATCTCAGGCCGACTGCTTTTTTCCCACGCGATCCCATGATGACCAGCGCCGGAATTCGGCATGGTGCAAAAAACGGGATCCGATCGAATAAATGAATTTTTAGACGGTTATTGATTGATGGCAATGTTTCAGCTGAATTGTTATGAAATATAGATAGGTAGACGACCTCTCGCACAATTATTCGTTCAGGAAATAAAATTTCGCGATGTAAGAAATTCAACAGCTTTCACTGAAGAAATTCAACAGCTTCCGAGAAGCGCCCGACCATCTCTCCATACCGCTCCTACAGTATGTTTCATCGCGGAACGTAGTTGCGGAGATATTAGAGGAAGAGAGAACGCGAGAAATAGCGCCGTTTTCGGAGTACAGGCGAGAAATGCAGATCACAGGCACAAATATTCAACCACCGTCGTCTTTGAAACGGACTATATGTAACACTACCGCAACGGAAAAAAGATTGCGACCCAATACGCAGTGGGTCGTACACTCATTTCTTCAACGGATCGCCGACATCTCTGCCTTACGTTTGTTGTTCGATCAATTTTAGCTTTAGAATAGAAGGTAGACTAGGGTGCTTTTACGATGAACGTACAGTCCTTGTCGAAAAGATAGACGGATTGCGCGTGCGGTTTCATATCGTCGCGGCCGCAGAATCGCGTTGGGACCTACTGCACCCTCTCAACCAGAGCATGCTCTCTCCGTATCCATCGTTGAGGTCCCACCGCGTTTCCGCAGTCACGGAATCCGTCTATCTTTTCGACAAGGACTATAGATTCTGATGTTGTCGATATGTCTGAGATGAGAATTTGAGGCAGAAGAGATTGAGAAAGATGGCTTGATGACGTAGAACCCAAAAAAGAAGATCCAAGCATGTAATGTCGGAGTTGACGAAATGGATGTATGTAGAGATTAAGCGAATCGCTGAGCCCTCGGAAGATGTAGTACGATATCATGTGTTCCGTTGCGATGTAACGAGCGAAGAAGAAAAAATCCGAGGAAGGTCTGCAAGAAGCCGTTATAAAGTTATTCATGCTTGCGGCGCGTCAGAGTTTACGCGCCGATACACAGTGCAAAGGAAGGAGGTAGAAGACAAATCCTGGCAGGTCAGCACTGTTCCTAGTTTCGCCGTTGCGACTGCCGCGCGAATAAACCGCGTTTCCATTTTCGCCGCTTTGGGTCGGCGCGAAAACTTCGTGGAGTTTTGTCTAGGCGCGTAAACTTTGACGCGCCGCAAGCATGAATAACTTTTATTCGTAAGAGGGTGAACGAATTAACCATCGCATACAGTACGCTTTGTAACACCGTTTACTGCTGATGTCGTCCTTGCGCGCTTGACAATCGCTAATATGAACCTATCCTTCTTGTTTCGGGATCGTTTTCGTCGGATTTGCATTTATTCGTACTAACGGTCTACGAGTGCTGCTGAAAAGACCTGATAAGGAGTCAGTTCACTTCATTTATTCACACTAAATATTATATGTATTACCAATTATACTCCGATATTTTACAACTGCGTAACGGCCATTTTTGGCATAACAACGAATTAACGAAAAGCCTCAAAAAGAAAACCGTTAGAATCCATTTCGTTCATAGGCCTAATAGTATCTGAAATGCTTACTTTCTCATTCTACACAATCTTCTCGCAATGTACAGCAGATTATATGCATGATCACGACGATGTGTAGTATGCCATAGGGTTAAGGCATCCGAAGAACAATCTTTCATGAACATTTTACCATCTTAGCTTTAAGCCATGGCGGCGGGTATAGCTGTTTAGTTGTTGAGATTAAATACACTAATGAGAACTTTCATGAATCTGCAACTATTTTAGGAACTGGACGCGTACCTTGCGCAGGAGCCATAATTCTCTAATGATCCTTTTGAGTATCGGAGGAGCGATAATAACATCTCGAAATCCCCTCATATCAGAAGGTTGGCATATAAATTACTTCACGCACTGGCACCTGAGTGCGAGCATCTCTTCTCAACAGCAGGCTTGATTCTGTCAGATCTAACAATAGGAACCAGCTTGACTGTAGAGAACTTGGAAAAACTGCTCTGTTTGCACCATAACATATTTATACTAGAGTTCTGGGATTCTGAGATACGCCTGTGCGCCTTGTCCTTTGAGTCTCTCACTTTCTCTTATGAAGCCTAAGATCCAAGAGTTCTCATCCGTTCCTATTGCCAAAGATTTATTGAGAAAGTTGTGAAGCAAAATAACCTCACTCTCAACCAAAGGCATTTCTACCACTTATCTTTTTTTTCAGTCGTCTGACGGCTGCCTACTCAGACATTCAGGTGTTTGGAGCGCCGGTCCACACCGTTTCTCGCGGCATGACGCCTGCAGGACAACGCAAAAGTGGGTGGAGTTGGCGCGCCTATTAGTTGGCGTTAGTCGCACCTTATCCTGCATTCGACCTGCTGTGATCCTGCTACGGAGATAACAGGACTAAGGCAGGTCATGTTCTACATGTTCTATTGCAACCGGTGACTACAAAAATAGTTCAAAAATGAGTTCGCAGGGCATGTATGTGCTACCTGCACCAGCGCTCGACGAGCCGGACATCTGCAGCGAGGCGGATTTTCCCGTTCGCCCCGCGTTGGCACACGAGCGCATCCCACGCATCTTGTCTGGCCAAATGGTACACTGAGCCACAGTTTCAACTGGGCCTCAGTTGGCCAGACAAGCCCCGTAGGGCTCGTCTAGTCTCCGCTACTCTGCCATCATGAAACCAGACTAAGCTTTCACAGCCGTCTGCCGGCTTATATACACTTCGGGTGCCACGTGGCAATGGAGAAAAAAAAAGAGAGTGCAGATTAACCCGCATATCCTCTGTCTCATGGTCGCTCATAGCAGGTTTTCCTGCTCCATCCGCAACTTCAGCAAGTATCCTGCTCAACTCGCAATCACCTGCCGGAAGCCTGCATCGGCCAAAAGTGGGCGGGTTCAACAGCGCTCCAAACGCTCGATGTCAGAGTATGATTGTTTGCCCACATGCATTAGAGAGAAATTATCATTTTTCATAATTTTCTTGCTATACCGTACTTTCAGAGCGAGATACAAACAATGTTAGCATTTGCTTCAATTATTTGTTGAATCTACAGCTCGCTTGCTTTGAATATCAGTCAGAGAACCCGACTGATTGTTACAGCTGATGAAACTTAACAAAATATCCACAAGTCCGTCTTCTAACGACTTAACGGATTAACGGATTAACGCAGGGGAATAAGTTAGAAACTCCTCATTGCACGGACCATCTATTTTTAAAGAAAATCTTTTCTCGCAGAACTCGAAATCTGTGATTTGGCACCATCCGGAATGTCTAACAAAATAAAGTCTATCGTTGGTATCTGACAACGTATTGGTTCTTTGGTGCAGAGTCAACCCGTATACGCTAGACTCAGACAATCGAGCAGCTCTAGCCGACAACAACAGCAGTTCTATGCGCGTGACACTTCGAGTAGAGCTGCTGTTTTGGAGAGACAACAGCAGCTGTTTTCGAATGGTCCCCCAACTACCATGCCATCGTTGCCCTACAACACCGTATTCTCGAAGGTTTTGTCGCCCTAAAATGCTGGCATAGCACCCCGACAATGGACTGTTGCACGGCTGTTATCGGGCTCGTGAGCTCAGCGGTGCTCAAAAGCTCCACAATCCCCCTAGAACAGACGGGGAGGGGGGGGGATTTCTCAAGTAAATTCAACGCACGAAACCACAGAATTCGTAATAAAAATTTTATTATCGCCTCTAGATTCAGAATAGCTTCAATAATGAGGTAAATGGGTTAATGAGGTAAATATGGTCATGCAATTTGCAATGCCCATAATTTCATTATGGGCTAACATCGTTAAACTTATTCCGCTTACTTTTTTTCATTCATTCAAAAGAAATTTTTACAAGTGCTTCAAAATGCGCAACAGTTCCGATTACTATTATAGGTAAATACAGTAGCGGACATAAGTATTGCAACAAATCGTCTTCTGCCCGTAATTCCTTTCAGTGGAGAACGAGCAACTCTAATTTTCATATGTTTTGCAGGTATGCGTAGAGTACTGGTGCGAATAAATGCGACTTAAATTCGTGCATGAATTTCTATGGAAGAACTTTTTCTTCCATATAAATCAAAATTCGGGGTTCAACATTGTCGACAACGGCCTACAAGGAAATGTTTACAACTAGGGTCTTAACGTTAATTAGACTTATTACATTAGTCTCGAACCAGTTTCACTCCAAAATGCATGTTGCCACAGAGCTCATTCATATCTGTCAGCTTTGAATATGATTGGTTTGTTGGCAGCCCTCTGCCACAGTTTCTGGCATTGTAACTCATTATTTCATGTCTGTTATGAGGTCAGCATTTCTCCTCATGATACTGCTGATCTATCTAAAGATGTGCTTCTCCATTGCGATCTCTATCCCTCTTGGTGAGTGGAGATAACCTATCTGGTTTTGGTAGAGTGAGTAGTGCACTTTGTCGGAAGTGTGGCTTGGATTCTTGCCTTACTCGGGAAAAACGATTTCCCCCTACGGTAAATAAAGAAGAGACAAGTTCTCTAGGATGTTAGCGCAGACAGTGAAGCTCAAAAGTATTAGATTTCGGAGAGTCAGAAAGTAAATTAAGACATACTGAAGTGTTATGAACAACTCTGTCGGCAAATGGAAAGTTTGCAGAGCATGCTGCTTCAAACACTATGAGAAAAATCTAGTGCGGAGCAAGGTCGTTCACAGGCTGTTGATGGCTACTGCTAGCGCTCAATTTTGAGTCGTAGTATGTCATCAAAATCGCTACGATTCAAATCGCTACGTATAAACTGCATTGAAGAGGACATGCAGCTTCTGCATCTAGAGTGGTTTTCTGATTGAGCTCAATTCTTTCAGCAAAACAAAAATGCAAACAATATTTTCGGCAATGTGCACTATTAGCTCCACCAAAACTAGCTAGGTCACCTCCACTATCCAAAAGGAATAGAAATCGTAATGGAGATGAACATCTTTAGATAGAGCGGGAGTAGCATAAAGAGCAATTCTGATCTTAGAATAGGTGTGAAATAATGAGCTATAATGGCAGGAAATATGTCGGATTACCAACACACCGATCATATGCAAGGTTGGCAGATATGAGTGAATTCTGTTCTAACATGTATTTTCGAGTGAAACTGTCAAAAATAATGTAATAAATCCAATTGAGGTCGAGACCCCACTTGTAAACTTTCCCTTGTAGGTGGTTGTCAACAACGTTGAACCCCAAATTTCAACTTCACTGGATAAAAAAACTTCTCCCAGAGAAGTTCATGCACGAAATGAAATCGCATCTATTCGCTCCAGTACTACATGCGTATCTGCAGAACATACAAAAGAGCAGCCTAACTCTGCACTGAAAAAAAGCTATGGGCAGAAGACGATTTGTTGCAATACTTATGTCCGCCATTGTAGATGCATGAGGTGAACCGTAAAACAAGTTCTTCAATATAACGAGTTTAACAATATTAGCCCACAATGAAATTACGGGCGAATATTGTTAAAAGCCCATAACGGAATTTTTATCATTGCTTCTAGATGGAGAATAGATTCAGTGATGAGGTGAATAGGTAACTGACACAAATAATGAAGCAAGCTGTTCGAACATAACATGGAAAAAAGTAAACGCAACATGTTCAACAATATCAGTCCAAAGCTCACACTGGGGACGTCAACTCCTAATTGGCAGGTCACTTGATGTCGTTTTGGGGATCGTCGGCGCTCCATTCCTCAACAAAAACGTGCCGGTAACGACGGCAGACTCGCTGAAAGAAGCAGATAGCGGAGCCATAGGAGCTCATTCAATGTGAACGCCATTTCAGATATGAGAAATTAAAATATCCATGAGCATACCTTGAATGGCTGACAGCGATCTACTGCGAGCACTTGAACGCGAAGGCCCAACGAACGGAGCCGCCTTCGAGATACGGCGTGCTCCCTCATTCATCGCGTCCACTCCGTGGTGATGCTCCTTCTGAAAGTACACGAGTTGCATAGTTGTAATGAACATAAATCAATGGGATAACGAAATTCAGAAAACAGTGCGAAACGTTTAAAAATTCACAGTAGAAAGTGTAAGCGACAAGAAGAAACGAATGAACGAAACTAGACGTAGGAGGGAATGGGGAAGAATAAGAAGGAAAAGATATACCAAGGTTGGAACAAAAAAAAAGACTTTTCCTGCGAGTGGAAACTCACGCGAGGCCCCATTGCCCGCGCTGGTTCGAATTTCGAAAATCCGGTTGCGCGCGATCTCACAGCACTTTGCGAGCACTTGCGCTCTTGTCCGAGCCTAGAGCTGCTGAAATGCCATCGATTTTCCGTTCACAGCCCAAAGGCAAGTCTGCTGCGCCTTTTAGCAGCACTAAGCAGCACTGCTGTCAACGGCAAGAGAGCTGATATTGTCCGGAAGGAGATTAGTGATGGGCGGGACAGACCTCGCCCTCCGAGGCTAGAGCTGCTTGAATGTCTGAGGAGAACATGCGTATGTTGACCGATGGTTGACTTCACCGAAGACTATTTGAGGTGGATTCAGCAGTGATCCTCCATAGATGTTCCTGTCAGCCTGGCTTCTTCTTTCAGCTATGATTGGAAGGGATAGATGCTGCCAATGTTCCTATAGGTTTAATCGCAGGTGTTCGGCTTTGATGCAGTTGATTGCTTCTGTTCAGCACGTAAGGTAACCCTCTAATTTGATTTTTCAGGGTCCAAGATGTCTGGAAACGTTTTGCGCGAGTTTCAGGCAGCATGACAGGCTGGCAGCGGCTAGTTGCTGCTCGCGCATCATAACGGGCAACTCGTACAGGTCTTCGCGCCATCTCCGCGCGTTGCCGTGTCGACCGCAACGCAGCAACCGCTCCACAGCATACGGCTGGAAACAGTCGACCAATCGCGGCGCCTTCCCAGCCAGCCGCTGACCCCATCCTAATTGCCAGGGTCGAAAAGGTCCGTTTCCCCGATCAATTAAGCTTCACTTTTCAGAGTTTCACCGCGCCGCGCCGCCCACATGATGAAGGATAGGAGGGGGGAGGGGGCAACGCCGAGCGAGCTCGCGCGACAAGTGACGCGACTGTAGTGGCTTTCAGAGATTTTGCCTCCTCCGCGGCATTTTGCGAGCTCACTCTGCGAGTCGCGGAGTAGAATAGTCTGGAGTATTCTACGACTTCCATTGCAAGAAATTTCCCGCGCGCGAGTCACTTTTTGCAATTTTGTAAGGAATCTTCTTCTCTAGTTACTTGTATGACCGAATGTCTCATTTTCGAATTTTTATATGGTTGTGGGATCGTTTTGCAATTCGACCGTGTTTCTGCAATACCCAGACCATCTTTTCCAAAGTTTTGTTACCCTTCATCTTCATAAGCATCGGGAATGCTGCAAAACAAGGCCGAAAACCTATTCTGCCTCTAAAATAGCTGACAAAAGAGGCAGCGGTATCGACTTTTCTGGATCGGTCCACATCGAACAGATCGCGCAACTCGGGCCAACCTGCTCGAAAGCGATGAACTGAGGGGTTCCAGGAAACGAATACGTCGACGGTTACGACTTATGGTTTTCAGCATTGTGATAGTGTTTAGCGCACATGACTTCCCCGAATTTTTCCGAAATCTCGAGGTCGAAAATTTCCGTGGGTGCTGCCTTTAAGTCAGGTACCTGCCGAAGTCTGATTAAGATACCCCAGCAGACACGTCCCTACCCATCCACACGCAATAGTAGCGAAAAATCAATAAAATCGATAAATCGATATTTCGTTCAACATGGTTGTCATATTCATGTTCAGCGCATTGAGATACCTCAGTGGACACGTCTTCACCTCCCCATGGGCAAGCATAGCGAAAAATCTTCAAAATCTATTCGTGCGAAACGGTGATCATATTTATTAGGTATGTGAAAAAGTTTCCGCCCTTTTTTTAAGCGAAATTGAGTGTTTTTTTCAAAATAGAAAAGAAACAGATAGATCAATCAAAGTACTGGCCATCGTTAGCTATAACCTTTGCCCATCTTTCTGGGAGGAGACGGATGCCGCGGCGGTAGAAGGCCTCGTCCTTCGACTTGATCCATTCCCTCACCCATTTTTCGACGTCTCCGAAAGACTAGAAGTGCTGCTCGGGAAGCCCGTGGGCCATCGACCGAAACAAATAGTAGTCTGACGGAGCACAGTCTGGTGAATAAGTCGCATGTGGTAGCACATCCCAGCGAAGTGCTTCAAGCGTTTCCTTCACTGCTTTTGTAACATGTGGAGTAGCATTGTCATGCAGCAAAATGACTTTGTGCTGCCATGTCTCGTGTTCCGGCCGTTTCTGGTGCAATGCTCTGCTCAAACGAATCATTTGCTCTTTATAGAGATCGCCCGTGATCGTCTGGCCTGGTTTAAGCAGCTCATGATAGATGACTCCCTTCTGGTCCCACCAGATACACAGCATTGCCTTCTTCTCATGGATATTGCGCTTTGGCGTCGATTGTGATGGTTGGCCACGGTCGCAAATGGCTTTCCGGCGCTTCGGATTATCGAAATAGATCCACTTTTCGTCTCCAGTAACGATACGATGCAGAAATCCCTTCCTTTTTTGTTTGTCAAGCAACATTTCACAGATGGTTTTTCTTCTTTCCATGTCGCGTTCTGTCAAGTCGTATGGTACCCATCTGCCTTCCTTATAAACCTTTCCCATGGCTTTGAGACGCTTGGAAATGTTGGATCTATCAACATTTAGAGAGTTGGCAATCTCTTCTTGTGTTTGGCGTGGATCTTCATCAATTAATGATTGAAGTTCTTTGTCTTCAAAAACTTAAAGTAGTCGATAACCTATCCTTCAAAATGACCCTTATATACTTCTCGCTGGAGGCGTATACCGCCACATGACGATCAGAATCCTGTAATATTTTCCGGTCAATCCCGCAAAATGAAAAAGGGGCGTTTTGTCAGGCGGGAATCGCGCCCGAATGTCTGCGCTGCAGAAGCCTTGCGCTTCGTGCGCCTCCGATCCCGCCCACTTCGCCGCGTTCTACCAATGGGAAGCTGTACTTATTGGATGAGATGCGAGAAAGTGAAACCGGAAAAAGCATTGCAATGGGGTATAGTATTGAACACAAATTATTTAACAAGTGTTCAACTCAAATTTAACCAGTAACGCTAGCTATGTCTAAATTTAACAAGTTCCTGCCGAAGTCTGATTGTTATACAAGCAACAAGCTTCCTATATATTTGTGCATATATCTAATAATATGGAGATATTAGAAGAAGAATTTTTAAACCGTTTTCACGGTGACGTAGCCCTATTGGAAACATGCAATTTCCTGGGTAAATCGCTGCGAAAGGCATGAGAATCTTGAAAATTTGCTTTCTTATTAGCCGTCCCTATGCTATCCCTTTTTTCCCGACGATTTTCGCTTCCAATTCCCCATTTTCAGCCATTGCCGCGCCGCGGCGTTGCGATCGCCACGCGCGAAACCTGCGGGGTGGGCGGAGTCGGAGACGCGGCAGCGCAATGCTCCTGCGGGGCTGCCACCGACAGCGCAGCTCATGGGCTGGTACATACTCAGAGATTCTGGGACGGTGAACGCAGGCCGAACACGTTTCAACAGCAGTTACACTGCGAGATGAAAGCTTATTTTTTCGCCCCACGAGCTGCGTTCGCCCCTAGAAGGCTGTGTTTCGGGGGCGATGAACTGTTTTGCATGTCTCAAACCTAGGATCGCAGCTCAATCTGGGCAGAGGGCTGTGTTCGTACTGCAGACTTGGGTAGAAGTGGATGCTTACCCAAGCTCATCCAAAAATATTGCACTGGGCCACGGTTTTACCTGGGCCTCAGCCAGCCTGACGAGCCTTGCTGGGCTCCCCTTGTCTCCGCCGGAGCGGAAATACGACTAAACTTTGATGCTCAACCAGCGGCTTATATACACCTCCCAGGGGGCATGTCGCCACTTAGCAAGGAGCAGGCAGAACGCTGGTTGAATTACACCACAGTTCATCGGGCAAAAAACGCAGCCGAAACACGGGGTTTGCTGCTCTTAGCAGTTCTTCCTCTTGCAGCAAAGTCTGCCTTCCATTTCTTGGGGGTGTGGCTTGCCAGGTTGTGCTGCGTTTGCCTTATCCAGTTATCTGAGTACTGCATGCCCATGAGCGACGCACCCACTAGTGGCGGCTGGCGGTACAGGTGTGGGTACCTCATTGCCGCCCCCGGCAACAAGTCGCTCTTTCGCACCGTTGGAGGAAAACAGCGAAGATTAGTGTCCAACGTCGAAGCTGTTGAGTAGAGTGTTGCATTGGAAAAAATTTTTCGAATATTCGAATATTCGAATAATCGAATATTTCGATATGGCCGAATATTTGAATATTCGAATAAACGAATATTTTGAAACGCCCGAATATTCGAATAAACGAATATTTTGAAACGCCCGAATATTCGAATATTCGAATATTCGAATAAACGAATATTCCGACGTCTCCGAATATTCGAATATTCGAATAATTCGAATACTTCAACCTCTCGAATATTCGAATTATTCGAATATTCGATCATGAACTTCGAATATTCGAATATTTCGAATATTTGGGAAGTTGCTCTACGTTTATCTCGACTGAGTGTGCAAAGGGAAATCCTGTGAATCCTAGAACAATTACTCATTAGGTTGCCGCGAAGATTACTTGGGCACTTCACCACTATTCACTACTACTTACTTAGTCAAAGTCACTTACTTTTGTGTGTTGCTAATTTTTTTCGAAACTGAATTGGAATTTTCTGTCCAAAATTTACATAAGGGTTAGTCAATGCTCTACCTATATCCAGTTTGTCCTATCATTCCGTTGCGATTAAGACTGAAAACATTGTCACTGACTACAAGCATGTTCAGCTGCTCCTGGTTTGATAACTCAGAAAACGTAGCAACTCAAGGGGTGCCACAAAAGCGAGCGCCTCCTGGAACTGATTGAATAGTGGTCGCGTAGTGGTATTCTTGATCTGGCAGAGGACCTCCAACGTCATCACAACACAGTATTTTTTTATCTGCTTCTCCACGGGGAGGCAAGGAAATACGACGTGTGGATACCTCATGATCTGAGTGACCGCTAGTTTCAAGTGCGTAGAGTGCATGCATAAATGCATAAACTTTTTGAGTTTTCAACAGAGCTTTGCTCAGCTAGCCATCTTGGTTACCGGTGACGAGAAGAGGGTTCTTTATGTATTTCACACAAGGAAATGTGGTTGACTCTTAAGCCAATAACTGCCAAAACTACTGCATAAACGAGAACTACTCCTCAGAAAGTACAAAGGAACCATTTGTTAAAAGCTGCTGCCAACAAAACAAAACTGATTGCGAAGAATAATGATTTCGCTTACATTGTGTAGATGTTTGTTATATTGAAGAAGAAGAATTAACCCGAAAAGACGTCCAAGAATGGCTGAAACTTTCGCGACGTCTAATAAAATAGACAACACTGAATAGAGTTAAGTACCGGTGTTTCGAACCTAATTTCAAGTGAGCCCAGTTCTCAGCTGACGGGTTCAGTATTGGAGCTACTAGCAATTGCAAGAACTAACCCAATCCCAAATCACTGAAACCTCAAGATATGTACATAGTGTTGCACTCGTTTCTGTAATGAGTCTGCATAAGTTTTTTTGCTACAGCAACATACGTAGAATGTTACAGCCATATGATAAGTCAGCATGAGTTTCTTTCTAGGTAATGAAAACAAATAGGAGCATTTTTAGGAGTTTTTGACTCAGCAAACTAGTACGTCAATATTGTTCGTACTTGCTAATCGCTTTGCTGGGTTTCCATCCAACATCTCGAGATCGTTTCTCAGAACGGGTGCTTTGTATTGTATA
The DNA here is from genome assembly GCA_037903475.1 of Ancylostoma caninum. Lineage (NCBI taxonomy): Eukaryota > Metazoa > Nematoda > Chromadorea > Rhabditida > Ancylostomatidae > Ancylostoma > Ancylostoma caninum. The sequence continues at coordinate 13,225 of JBAJFG010000619.1, read as the reverse complement.
AATAAATGAAGTTGATTTCCCAAATTTTGTGCACAGAAGTTGCAGTAGCATGCTAGTGGTAAGGTTGCGGGATGGGGTTGGAAAAAGTAAGATTACTCGAAACAGAGGCGTGGAGCCTCCATGGCAGACTAGTATCATAAAGATTGGAAATTCCCAGTAAGCTCTTTGCTTTTCTGAAGTTTTTTTTTCACCAAATTGAAGGCTCAAAACTTGCCACAAAATTGTAGCGATCTATCTACGTCAGCAGGTATTCTCAGACAATGTGCGGGTGAACCGCAGTACAAATATTTGGCGTAGGCAACTCTACACTCAACCAAGTAATTGAACGCGGTAATTAAATTATCTATGTGGGGTGAGCCTGCAGAAAGTCCGCTGTCAGCCCGCCGAAATGATAATGTGGCGTGCTGACAACGGCAGCAATGCATACTGGCGATGTGTGGGTAAAATTTTAGCAATCACAAATTTAGCGACGGTAGGTGCTTGCTGGTGGGACTCGAGAATGATTATGAGAGCGAAGGTGCTGTTGAAAATGACTGCTCGGTTATACGAATGATCTAATATTCGAATGTACCCACCCCGAATATGCGAATATTCGAATAATCGAATAATTAGGAGTGATCGAATAATCGAATATTCGAATAAACGAATATTTTAAAAGCGTCGAATATTCGAATATTCGAACAAACGAATATTTTGAAAGCGCCGAATATTCGAATAATCCGAATATTCTGAATTTTCGAATATTCGAATGTTTCGAATAAACGAATATTCGAATAATTATTCGAATATTATTCGATTCGGTCAACACTCTACTGTTGAGTGAGTCATGTGCTGTATTGCGAAATTACCCCTTCCTCATCCTTTCTTCTTTACTGCCTTCAGAAACCTAAGATTTTCCGTCTTGACGGAGATGTGGTCGAGCAGTACATTCACCACTGCAGGGGTGGGGTGGGGTTGGGGGAGGAAGCCTGCGTATCATTAGAGAGGGACACCGGGGATGATGGCCATAACTTTCGATGAAGAATCTTATGTGGGAACCACATAAAGGGTTAGTCGATTGACTTAACAATTGGTCTGAACAACAGCTAGATGGTGGCTGTAAACAAATTAAGTTGTCGGCCAAGCCCTCACTGTGGTTGTGGTGGAATAAATTTGCGCTTGTAAATAGTCGCCCGACAAGGACGAATATTTGCATATCAGAGAACACTGCAACGAACCTCTTCTCGTAAGTGTGGTACAAGCTTTAAGAAAGGAACGCGATGAAACTGAGAAGGAGAAGAAACAAGACAGCGTGATTAGATCCTTGCGGAATAGCGGAAACGCCTGGGTGAATATTCGAAATGTAGACAGGCAGCTATTGATTTGTTGCTAACGAAATGTATGGAAATGCACGCATTCCGATACGCAGCGCAAGCGATGACGCAAAACCCCCGTGGGATCTGCTCTCCGAATGAGTATCCGCAACGCATGAAACATCTAGGCGATTGTGGATTTGGCGAAAGATGCCGAAGAGATAACTTTCAATCTCGAGGAAACAAAGAAGGCAGCAAAACAGTATGTTCAGTGGAGGTTTGACTAGGGAAAGTATGTATTTGATGAAATTGCTCTTATCTGGTATATACCAGGCCGAAGCACCGCTTCGGGGAGCTCCGTCTTGGACACGTATGCCACGTTACTTTTGGGCCATCTAATCCTAAGAAGAAGGACATTGTCCTGGACGCAAAATCACAGTCACACACAAGAAGCGCAGACTCGTCCCGCTTTGCGGATGACAGTGATTTTCTGCGAAGCTGCACAGCTCTTAAACGATTCAGAGGTCAACTTTTATGATGTTTGAGGGGTTGAGGAGCTTCTATATGATCTATCTACATTGTTTGAGCAACAGAGATCCTCACTGATCAAGTGATCACTCTTGCGAGCGCTAAAATTCCAAACTTTTGTGGTCCGGGCACAAACGAATTTTAACGAGGAAAAAACTGAGTAAACATGCTGTTCGTGTCCCATAATGTTCATGTAATTCGTTTCCAGAGAGTCACAATAGGGGTAGAACAGATAGAACTGCCACCTGCCTTCGGAAAAATCGCTGTGGCTACTGACTTCTATGTAGCCCTTTTGGTGTCGTGCGTTAGCATACGCAAATTCACTCACTCTCGTGAGGACACATGACTTGTGCGTTTTGAGAAACGCGAGTGTCAAGAGAAGCACGACAAGATGCATCAAGAAGAGTTTCACCTCCCCTCTTTGTGGATTTCTGGCGCGTTTCGCACTACTTCGTCATGGTACATGAGCTCTACATCTTTTAAAACCCCGGAATAGGACAAAATTTCAGTGATTGCTGGCTTTAAACGAGGACACTTAGTCGCGGTCCTTTTTCTAGTCCGTTAGAATCACAGATTGTTGCTTCAGCAGTTTCTCCGTCGGAGTAGAAGTAATCAAAATTATCAACCTGAGGGAAAAGTTGTCTAGACGATTTTATCAGCAAATATATTTACGTGTAACTATTTACGAGCGGGTTGATCACTTTATTTGTCTAGAGATGGTCTGTAGTGAGTCGAGCAACCGAGCGAATCCAATTCAACATGTTAAATTTTTGAGTAGTACCTGTGAGGCAGCGTAGTCTCAGGCGAGCAAATCAAACGATAATCATTATAGATGTTGTATGGGGAGAAGGGTACAGTGCGTGGTTTTGCGCCTTGACCATTTTTCCTTAACTGTTTTTGTCATTTCCGTGAGTATGACCAAAAAAAGTATGTGTCAAATCCAGTATTTGGCAAGATGTCCACCTAGAAGTCTGAGATATGGCAACTGCCTCTATCAAATTGGACATGGTTCGAACGGCACTCAAATATAAAATCCTTAAATCCCACAGATGTGATCATGTAGTTGTGTAAGAATTGCTTAGCGAATGCACACGAGTATTGAATAGGTTATGCCCCTTCTCTATCGACTTTTCCAATGGAGGAAGTCCTAGTTAATTTCTTGAGAGTTTCCCCCGTTGTCCTCTTTAACACCTTTTGGTGTTGCTTTTATCCTATCCCTGGAAACGAAAAATGCCAACAAAAAAAAAGAGAGTTGATGTCGATGTACTTCCACAGTACGACAATGATGCGCGATCTATCTAATTCTCAAAAACATCATTCTAGTAGACTTTTCTAAACCGTTCTTCAAGCAGGACATGTGTTAACTTGAATGCCTTGGTATGGATGTCGTTGAGAAGATCGTGACAGCTAGTAATCTTGTAAACGTGAAGAAATAAATATTAGGGTGTTGGGAAAGTTGTGTGAAATTTCGATGAATTTTCAACTTCAGAACTTATCATTTCAATCAATAACAATTAGTCAACTACTAGACGATGGACCGACTCCGCTCTGGTGTTTTACTACCTCGGCTGTCTCACACTGCTGCGGACTTGTGATAATGCCGATAAATCCATTAAAATGCCCATAGATTTCGTCATCAGCATATTAGCAAAACATTAGTGACCCTTTTCTACCGACCCGTAAGCGTCAGCAAAGTTATTTCGGTGCTAATCTCATGGAAGTTGCCATATTTCAACTGCCATGTTCGTACTCAGGTGTTTAGGGTGTTCCAGTAGGTACATTCTTACCTGTCCCTTTCTAGAAACGGGAAAAGAGGCAGAATTCGGTGTGGCCGCTGCCAGCCACCTTTGGTTGGCCAGATTTGGCAGCCGACATGTATACTGTAGGTACGTAATCTCACAGAATTTGCTCAGATTTCGCAAATAGGAGTTAGTTCGCTCAGATTTCGCAAATAGGAGTTAATCGAGGTGTTGAACACTAATATCGTATTCATTTCGTAGCACACCCTCATTCTGTGAAATTACGATGGGTGGTGGAAAACGTACATAATTCCGGCGCCATGCAGCCAGCCTTTAACGGCCATGAAAGCGGATCCATGTGGCCAAGAACTTTAGGGACAAATTTGGCTGAAACTTGGCACAGGGAAGTTGTTTCAAGTGCTATGCAATGAAACCGCAACCATTTCGTGTAATAACCCCATTTCAGTACGATTACAGCAAGTATAGGTAGAAATGGTATCTCACAGAACTGTATGAGACTGCCCATAGGCGGCTATTTCAGGTGATGAACATGGCAATCATGTCATTTTGCAAGATGTTGCACTTTTCCTGCCGAAATTCAGTGTTTTCTTCCGACTTCTGACCGGCCAAAGGTGGCTGGTCGCAGCCACGCTGGAATTCGGAATTCGATAAATCAATATTTCGTGGAGAACAGTGGTCATTTTCGTATTCAGTGTACTGGGAAGCCAGGATAGACACGTTCTCTCCCGTTCTTGAGCGAAATGGAAGAATCAATAAAGTCAATAAATCGATATGTCGTTCAGAGTGTATCGAAGCATACTTATTTTTTTGACTTGCTTATTTCTTCATCCCAAAACATCCCTAAGGAATGTAGAGAAACGAAACCTACGAAAACAGAAAGGAAATGGAACAATTAGGAAGTTAGAGATCCTAAGTGATAGTAGGATGGTAACGTAAGAAAACGCTTTGTTTGAGACGTATGTTTTGAAAGCGCAACTAATGTTTTAGGCGGAAATGGAAACATGCGAGAGGTCTGGAATGTTGTTTGCTTATTAGGGCTCGTTCCGTAACTTCTACACGTGGCTGTAGTGATCTAAAATTTATTAATAATAGTTCTTCGACATAAAGATGCGAAAGTCGTGGTGGCTTTTATTAATGATACTTCTTCGATATAAACGATGCGAAAGTCACGGTGGCTATGTATTGTATGTTGCATTCTCATTTTTGAAACGCGTCCATTAGCTGCCGAGAAAATTCCAAGGAGAAGTTGAAAAAGTAGACTTAACACGAAAGTTCGATGAGATTGTGCATAACACTTTCTAGATTTCTGTTTCTGATTTTTTGCAGTGTAGTAACTACAGGAAGCTCCAAATGTCCGCAGTCAAGAGGGACGTGGCAACGACGCGGCCTTAGACAGAGACACAGGCGCTCGGCATGCTGCCACTGGTTGGTTGCAGAGTCAGAGAAGCCAGAGGCAGCATAGAGAGCGCCTGTGTCTGATCAAGGAGCCGCGCCGTGGCCACGCCCTCTTGACTGCGGACATTTGGAGCTTCCTGTACATAGCATAGCTTACTTATTCAATTGTTTATTTTATACATCGCGATAAGTCACAATGCAACCCTTCACGATACGGAAAACAACCATAGAGGTGCGTCAAAAGACACAATTTAAAAAAATTAGATTTAAAACAGAGAAGATTGACGAAATGGGATGGGAGAATCTTCGAAGAAAGGACGTGCTGATGGAATAAATGGGCTGGATTCATTCAAAATGTGCGAAAAATCTCGTACAAGAGAGTGTTCAGACGGTAGTCGCCTGACAGCGCCACTGACGAGAAAGTGCGTGTGCGAGAGTTGGTGACGGCGGCGGTAGGATGAGGTGCGGGAGATAACCCATATTACTAGGCTCCGTCTGTGCGTCGCCCGCCACGCCGCGCTCCTCGCGTGAGGTCAGAAGGATCAGCTCACCCGCTTTACTCGTTCACTTTCACCTGTGCCGGTATCGCATCAGTGATAGTGGGGCGTTAACGACTCTCCAAACACAACGTTTATACGACGCCAGCCGGCCGATCGGCCGACAAGGGCCCAGCGAACGACGCAAGCGCTGACTCACTGCTCAGGGACGTTCCTGGATTAAAGCCAAGTTATCGATTACCGAAGAAGATGAAGCAGGGGAAAAATTTCTAGCAATGAGGGAAGGGCCAAAGCGCAGGATCAAACAGGAAAAGATCACGAGCGTTTTTCTAAGGTTTTCAGTGAAGAATTCAGAGGATTGTTCACGGAACTCACAAAAAAAGTATGGAGCCTATCGAGTGCCCCGGCAACCTGCCTATCATATATCATGATTTATTTTGGGAATTCATCTCGGAACCTCTGCAACAACGTTGCTATTCAACCAGCATTTGAGAAACCAGTTTTTTCATCTGAAACTAGTTTTTTGAAAGCTTGTTAAGTACTATTTTTCACCACTTCCTTGCTAAATAGTTACCAATGAAAAGCTAGTAAAATAGTTGTTTTGACCTCTTCCTTACCAAATATTTGTAAAATGAAAAGCTACTAAATTACTTGTTCTGACCACTTCCTTGCTATTATAATTAATTGCAAAGTTAAAAGTTACTACAGTAGTTGTTCTCCAAAGTCAAACCGTCAGAAGAGGAACGTTTTGTGGATTACATTCATTCAAAAAAAAACAACATCTATATTGGTGGCATTCATAAACATCTCCAAACTGTGTGGCGCAACCCAGCCACAGATCTAAGAACAACTCGTGCCGGAGCAGTGAGATGCAATGCGCTTCTCTGATTCTCATAGTTTACTGCGATTGGACCAATTTCGGCAACCTCTCAGACCAGTGGGTATGGAGCGTTACACCTGAAGAGGGCGGCGCGGTCCGGCTCTGTGATTGGTCAATTTATCCAATTGGTCAATCACAGAGCTCCACTGCGCCACCCACTACAGGTATAACGCTCTATACCCAGACCAGTTCGTCACCTTCCGCAGTCGTACATCACCCAGCCAAGCTCTGAAATTGTCCAAACAGGCTCCGAATTCGAAAGGAAATCGTTCCTATACCAGATGCCCCAGCAGGGACTCTGATAACTATGCAGCACGAACGCAGCACAGCAGCGTAATGCGTCGAGTAAAAACGTTAGCAGCACCTCCTTCCAACTGCTGCCATTCTGCCCTCGATTGCTGCTCAAGCTTTCCTTTTTATACCAGCAATTGAGGGGAGGGTGGCAGCAGCTGCGAGGAGATGCCGCTAGGGTTTCTACTTGATGCACCGAGCTGTTCGGGCTGCGTTCGTGCTGCACAGTTATCGGAGTTCTATTTTAATGGAGTCCATTGACTTAAATAATTTTTTTATAGCAACACTTGCCTTCAATGCTTCGGAATGGATGCTGAGAGAAGAAATCGAGCTTGCTGAATGTAAATGGCCTTCTTTAACCGATCTATAGTAATTCGTGATCGAACTGCAATGCTCCCTTAAAATGTCTTGAACGGAACAATACTGTCGGTAACTTGAAAATTGTGAATAGATAGGAGTAAGTAAATTCTGAGAAGTTAGCCTAGGAAGCTATCTTCTCAAGACTTCTACGGTATAGCTTTTTGAAATTTTGTTTCTGCTAGGATATGTAGCTTCATTAGCTAGTCAGTGAGTGGAATGAATCAGTCGAATGCTTGTTTTGAGGAATATTGAAAAATTGAGACAAAAAATTGAAACACGCTGGCAAGTAAAAGTGATGTAACTGCCGCTCTTCATCAAACAGAGAAGAATCAGAACAAACACACAAGATAGGGAAAAATGGATATTGTGAGTAGAGAAAATGGAAAACAACTGGTGAAAAGTAAGATTAGAAAGCAGACAGACAGTTGCAGCCACAGTAGTGTAAGAACTGTAGGGAAAAATGCGCAGAGCAGACTTTTTTTCACCAACAAACTGAGCGATTGTAAGAGAAAACAGCTGATTTGTTTCAACGTTGCCCCACGGCTATTTCTGCAAGGCAGGTCAACTCGTACAAGCAAGCTGGGTTTAAAATGTTGAACTGGAGTTATACTTGTGATATCTCACGAACTGCAGGGTCTCCAACAGCTCTTCCATCGCAGAACTGTCGAGACTATGCCTGAGGTTCGATAACTCTAAAAATTTCGGAACTGAAGGTTATCGTGGGTGGTGCCTTTAAGGGAAGGAGATTCCCCTCAAATGTGGACGAGGAACTTATTTACTAGAGGCGGCCCCTAATTACCTCTCATGCGCTTCCCAGTCGTTAGAATGTGGGCTTTTGTCTGGACCCAGTTTGCAGGATACAACCTGCAATCAAGCAATCCCATACACCCACGCGTGTGAGCGTATGTTCACACTCAAATGCCGACTCTGTAGATCGAATCCAGCACACCAGAACTAAGGAGTCCATCCCCTATATCGACCCACGTCGCAGGGCAGGCGCACGGCTGCTTTTGGTCCCCGTTTAACCCCCTCTCCGCCACCTGGGGTCGCTGCACGTAGCCTCGCAGCAAATCGGCTGGAATTCCCGGAAAGAGGGAGATCTGTAGGTGGGCCTCACAGGTTGATTTCTGTAAAACGCGTGCATTAGGAAAATTAGACGGATACAAGAAACGATTCTTTATTGCTGCATTCAAAGACCTTAAAGGCAGTGGTCCACCTCATTTTCGTAGTTCAGCTAACAGCACATTCTGCATCTACTCGACGCGATGGTTCCAACGGTATACATAAATTGTCTCAGAATGGTCTATAAACCCGTCTTCCAGGACGGGGTCTGTAACAGTTTGCCAACCCGAGTTGACATGTGAAGCCGTTGATCTTATCGATTGGACACGCCAAGACTCGTTGACCGACGCGGCAGCCGTGGCAGGCAGCCAGCACTGCTTGGAGCGATCCGCCTCCGGGCTCCAAATTTTTATCCAGTTCGAGCCTTTCAAAAATGGGGATTTCGTCGCTTCTGTGCCTGTTGATGTACATCCCAGGGATCAACATGATGAGAAGGTCTAGGATATGTTGGTAAATCCAACAGGCAGAACGAGGTGACCCTCTGCCTTTAAGAAATCCATCATGATACACCCGCGGACCAGAACTTATTAGTTAATTAGTTATTAATATAAGTCTGGAATGGAAATTTAGCCGAACAGAGGAGCGGCGTCTACGCTAAACCTCTAGAAGCAAACGCTATTCTGCTTCTCTACATTATGTTTTCAGCTACTTATATCTCAAACGGATTGCTCGATACAACGGAACGTGCTAAACAATACGTTCAAGATACAATAGAACTCTTGAAGCATAACTAACAAGATAAAGAGAAATATACATGCAGTGGAAAGCGAGTTCGCGAAAGTTTGAGAAATTGAGAAGTCGGCATTAAAAGGCTTCAGGCATAGACAATACAAAAGCATTTCAATCACAGGAGGTACTAGTGTTCCCTTCGGCGTCGAGGAAGAGAGTCTTCTACGGAAAGCTTTCCGAAATCACTGGTAACTCAAAGTCAACCCTTCCAAATTTCGAAATTTTGCATGATTCGACAAGAATTGTCGACTCATAGTAGCAGCATAAGGGATGTGCAAAACAATCGGGAAGGTTCGAATAGTCCCACAAACTTCTAAATCAACTCCGCTCCAGCGTTGTAGATAAACCAACCATTACAAAGACGCGGATAGTGGAATAAAATTACAAAAAATATAAATTCGACGATAAAATAACATATAATACATACTTAGAAGGTAATAATGAAAGTAAACAATTGAGAATAAACTAATACAAAGTTTCAAATTCTTTTATGGTGTAAACTCTGAAATTCGTCGTCTAAAATGAAAACAATTCAATATAAAGATACTACAACCTCAAAACTCTCTGAAAACGTGCCGTTTCGCACTAAAACCTCGATTTCTTTGGTTTTCCTCGGATGTGTCTATGTGGACCGGCGTGCTTTCGGACTTTAATGGGTTTTTCGCCATTAAATCGATCTTTTCTTGCAAAATGCTTATCATATTCGTAACCGGCACCTTCAGAAAGTATGCAAGGTTCTAGAGGGATCTGAGGGAAGGGTCGAACTCGAAAAAATTGAGAAAATCAATAAAATCGATATTATACGAAACGAGTGTGGTACTCGTGATGAGCTCCTTCAACTACCCCTGTATGAAAATTTTATTTATAATTGCCGCAATTGAAGTTCGTCCATTTTTGTACCATGCTATAAAGAGGCTAGCCTTTAGGAGCTTGATGCTCCCTTGGGAAACAGGGTAGGTCTTGGTCTCCAAGCGGCACACGAAACTCAATTCTTGTTCGCAAATCTAGTCGCGCTCTCGCCGAGGAAACGCATCTATGCCATTCTACGTAGGACTTCTTTTCATTTTCTTGCTTCTCATCCAAACAATGTTCTATGGTGATATTTTCTTGCTGGACTCAATTTTCCTGGGATGGTAAATCCATATATACTTTGGTCGGGATGGACTTCTGTGCAAGAGACGGGAACTAACGGCGCAAGCCTACTTTCAAAAATCCACTCGTACTTCAAACTGGCAGAGGAATGGCTTCCTTGTGAGGCGTATTTCAGTGTGCTGGATAACTCCATATGAATATCTCAGAAAACAAGAGCTGTGCTATCGTCCTATGAGATACCAATCTCGTAGAAGGCTTATCTATTCAAGGTCCAGAATAAAGTCGAACTGATGTGAGATAGTTGCGGCGCTGAGGATATGCGCTCCCTCGTCTTCGTGACTGCTTCCGCAAGGAGCGAGATTGCTGCGACGTTTTCGCATCTTTCTTTTTCTACAGACTCATTTTAGGTGACCCAATAATTCTGACACATCTCGTAATAGTGGCCTTACACATGATTTACATGCCTAAACAAGTACTCGAGGATTTTTAGTAGAACATATGATCTATATGTCTGAATAAGTACTCAATGATTTTCTGGTAGAAATGGCTCTGAATATCTTGTGGAGAACTGGGTAAGCCTTAGTGTTGGTCATGTCATAATGCTGTTAAAAATCAACTTTCTTAGTTATTAGGAAATCTTCGGACAAATTCATGTTTCTGAGCTCATGATCTGTATCGAAGCCGATCAAGCCCTATAGTACCAAATTATGAATCAGAAACCCGAATGGAGATGTCTAGCATCAAATACCACAATGACATGACCAATAATTGAAACACCAGAAATAAAGCAGAACAGAGCAGCTGTCACGGCAGAGCTTTCCCGTTCATGGCGAGTCGTCATCAGCGACGGTTTTTATCTCAAGCGATCGACACAGGTAAGAAGAGAGTGCGTGGACGTAGATGTTACACAACAACAGAGGTATACGGGATCGATATACAGGTACAACGACCCTAAACGGCCACCACACCGCGACCTTCGTTCATGGGTCTCAATGAGGTCTCAACCAGCGAGAAAGGAATATACTAAGAGTTTTGGCGCGAATGTGAAGTTAGATTCTTCATCTAATCACGAACCTTTGCTACCTTGATAACACGAACATGTTGGAAGGTTCAAAACTCCTTAGGATTACATGAATCGCGACACCACTAGATGTAGTTTTATCGAAGGAACGAGCTCGAACCACGAGTTAGGAGCCTTCAACCTCTCGGAGATTGCCAGTCGAATGCGTAAAATCCTCAGTGGTCAGGACTCCATGCAAGCATTCAGGCCCTTGAATGTAGCGTCTTCCTGGAGGGTGTTCTTCTTTCTTTTCTCTGAATTTTCAGGGGACGTTGGTCACCATGATGCACACGACTCCTCACGGACTTGCCAGAAAATCCTTTTTGAAGCCCCATTTTCTGTAGGAAATTCGGAATGCCTCTGAGGCATCTGATACACGATCGTGCAGCTGAACACGTATTAGATTGGGCAATGAGTTCGTGAGGTTTTCCTGAGTATGCAGTGTATTTTCACGGAGTGGACTAGTTGAACTGAGGCTTTCCTGGAAGTTAATATACGCAGTACTTCCTCTTCACATCTAAAGCAAGTCCTTGCAAAAAGTCTCATAAGTTTACGACCTGTGTACAGAACAAGGTGCATCCTCCAACCCAAAATCGACTTCTTATCTGCTCTTCTTCCTTCTTCTTTGTTTCTTCTTCTTCTTCTTCTTTTTCCTCTTTTTCCTCTTCTTTCTCTTTTTCCTCTTTCTTTCTTTCCTTCTTCTTTTTCTTCTCTTATCTTCTTTCTTCTTCTTCCTCCTCTTAGCGTTCGTCTCGCTATTGCAGGATCCGCTGTACGGGTTCTATTACGCCAGAAATCTCGATCTTCTTCTGTGACGTGGAGTTCTTCTAAATCTCTCTTAATCACGTCTTTCCATCGCTTTTTTCGGGACTCCTTTTGGTCGTTTTCCGGTGATTTCCACGCATAAAACTTGATGGGCCTATGCTGTTCGTTTCTCTTCAGCAGGTGCCCATACCATCTCAAGTGCTGTGATCAGACTTCGGCAAAGACTTGACTCAAGGCAAGCGGGTCTTCGTAATCGATGATGTGAGCAAAAGGGACTTCCTACCTGGGACATGGCCCTTGGTTGAATAACCATCCACTTCTTTCGAAATAAGAGCAAAGAAGGAAGATTTAAAATAAGAATTTTTCCTCCATTAATTCTATTAACTCCGACTGAAATAAGAGTAAAATTAATATTTGTTTTAGAAATTACACTTGAAGAAGTACCTTGCAGTACTCACAGCACTGTTGGTACTGAATGGAACCTGCTCGAACTTTGTAGTAAGATTACGAGTACGACTCTAGCACCAACCGCCAGAGGAAGTTGGAATTGTTTGATTTTGAAACGAGTTTGACCGGTTATCATGCGAAAATTCTGCCTACAGCACTGCTGTCAGCACTCATAAAAGGACAGGTTTTGCACGGATCCGCCTGGAAACGGGCATATAGCTGCAACTGGCAATGCACTATCCAAATCCAAAAAAGAATTGGATTCAATTGGTTTTGGTAGGAGTTATAGGTGAAAAAGTACCTCGCAGTACCCACAGCACCGTTGGTACTGAATGGATCCTGTTCAAACTTTGTGGTGAGATTTCGAGTACGACTCTTCTGCCAACTGCCAGAGGAAATTGGAATTATTTGATTTTGAAGGGAGATATAGCTCAGGAATTCTCTGAACCCTAAATTTACCCTAAAAGTTAGGGTTCAGCACCGGTCCAGAGAATTTTCGTCAAACAACTTTCTCTAAAATCAAATATTTCCAATTGTACTGGAGCGGTTAGCTAGAGGAGAGGCTGCTCGTTCCAGTGAGTGATAAAGTTGCCTCGTTTATTCAGTTGCAGCTGGAAAAAATAGCTAAAAAACGGTCTTCAACACCACATGGACACAATTTCTTCAAATAACTTCTTCTAAAATCAATTATTTCCAATTTTATTCGCACTTTTGTATTCAAGAAATATTGCTCTATCAAACTAGTGGCAGAAGCCTCCAAAATCTCCATCCCTTCTCAAATTTTAGCTGGGAATTCAATAATTATTTGACGGTGCCACCGCCAGTGTACTTGTTAACACTTGTTAACACGTGTGGACATGTCGATCTGCGTTGAAAACAAAAAACCAAGGTTCTTCGCAAAAACTTGTTCTAGCCTGTTTACAATAGGGGCTTCGTAGATTCTTGGCTAGGTCAAAGGGGGCTTCGTAATTTTTTCTGCTCGAGCTAAGCTTGTGCCGAACTCTGGT